>JAADWZ010000399.1:0-28966 GCA_023336445.1 Pythium dissimile | reverse complement strand
CTCTCGCTCTCTCTTTCTCTCTCTCTCTCTCTCTCTCTTTCCCTCCGTGGGGGGAATTAAATAGGTCGCTTCTCTATTGTGTGTGGGCCTACGCTCGTGTCCAAAACTGCCAAACTGGGGTGTGCAGGTCGGCTGCTACGAGCGGGTGTGTGTGCGGATTGAAGTCGTCGGGTGGATTGGGCTTGGCAGGAAGGGCTTACACGGATCCTTCGTGGGCCGACACCACGATGGCGTCGATCTTGGGCTCTGCGTTGTCAATGTGCTGAAACACGCCGACCAGGTAATGCAGCTGGCGCAGCAGCACGAGCACGAGCTTCTCCGACTCGGGCAGAGACTCGAGGCGGGTTTTCAAGATCTACGTATTTGCATCAAAAAGCCAGCCACCAAGTTGACAGCCGTCAGCATCGCCACACCGTCTCACACACAAGCGCAGCAGTGAGCACTCACCATGCTTTGCGGATACTGCGCCAGTCGGCTGGAGCGACACGCTGGACACGGCACTTGCTCGGGGACGGGCTCGGGGATCGCGTCCGCGCTGCTGCTCGGGCTGGCATGCGGCACCAAGCTGTCCGCGACAGGCGCGAGTGCGGCGTTAAGCCCGTGGCAGCCGCCCAGGTAGTACGTTTGGAGGTTGGCGTACTCGTCCGCGTTGAATGGCAGCTTTGCGATGTCGGCGATGACCTTGCGCACTTGCACCTCCATCGTGCTCTCGTACCGCGGGCTCTTGATCGACAGCCTGCGCTCCGTGGACGTCCAAGACGGATGGCGCGGCAGCTGGTTCCGCAAGAGCGACGCGCGCGTCGCCGCCGATCGACTGTCCAGTGGGATCGGCGGCAGCCCAGTCGGCGACGGCGACGGCGTCGCCGTCGTCATCGTCGGGCGCAGCGGAGGCCGTGCTGGCGCCGCCGCCGCCGCCGCCGCGGACGTATCGACCGTCAGATTCTGGTAATTTTCCGAACTGGTCCGGCGCCGCTGCAGCTTGGGCTCGCCCACGACCGCGTCGTCGCCATTGTGTTGTCGCTGCGGTGGCTCGTGGTTTCGGTGCTCCGCCGCCGCCACTACGTCGCTGTTCTTGCGCTTGTTCAGGTTCACGGCCACGCGCTGGTCCTGCATGTACCGCAGTATCCGCTCGTTCCGCGTGACCAGGTCTACGGGTCGCCGCCCGCTCACGTCCACGTCGCCGCTGAGCAGCGCCCTGTCCTCCGTGCTCGAAGGCAGCGTGTGGAGCACGAGCGGGAGCTCCACGCCGGTCAACTTGTACAGCGCCGACTTGACGTTGGCGTTGATCGCGCCGGCGATGCACTGCGCGGCAAACGTGTTGGCACCCTTGGCCGACAGCGACATGCCGTTGAGCCCGTTGGTCTTCTTCATGTACTGCGTGCTCGCCCAGTCGTGGCCGTCCAGCAGCAGGCAAAGCAACGACGCGCTGTACGAGAGCCCCAGGCTGAGGTCCCGCAGCCCGAGCAGCGACATCTGCGTGTAGCTCAGATCCAACACGCGCAGCGTCGCGTTCTTGGCCAGCAACGCGCCGAACGCGCCCGCGCCGGCGTCGCCGATCGGGTTGTTGTCCACGTACAAGTTCTGGAGCCGGGTCCTCGTGGGCGTACACAGCGCCTTGGCCAACGCAACCACGCCGTCCGCATCGATCTGGTTCTTGCCGATCTCGAGCGTGGTGAGCTGGACGCGGCCCGTCGCAAAGGCCGCCGCGAGGTGCTGTAGCCCTAGTGAGCCGATCTTGTTCTGGCCGAGGGTCAACTCTTCGAGGTGTTGGTTCACTTGGAGCATTTCCGCAAAGCACTCCATGCCGGGGCCGCCGATGCCGTTGGTGCCGACGTACAGCGCGCGCAGAGAACTGTTCTGGGTTAGACCGTTGGCGAGTTCCTTGGCGCCGTCTTCGCCGATATTGTTCCCGCTCAGATGGAGGCTGCGCAGCGTCGTGTTCTTAACCAGCGCCGTCGCGAGTGATCCTGCGCCGATGGGGCCGATATCGTTCCCACTCAGATATAGACTCGTGAGCGACGAATTCTGTTCCAGCGCCTTGGCCAGCAATGCGGCGCCGCGGTCGTTGATCCGGTTAAAACCCAGATCCAACGTCCGGAGATTCGAACTCTGGACGAGCACATTCGCCAACAACTTAGGCGCGATGTTGCCCAGCGAAAAACCGCCCAGCTTGAGCACAGAGTACGGCGACACGTCCTCGAGGATGCGCGCGCCGACGGCAGCAAGGTCCAGCTTCCCGGCCTCCATGTCGCGGTGATACTTTCGAAGATTCCGATGGATGAGCTCCCGTGGAGGGCATTCACAGGGTGTTGGCGTCGGCAGCGTCGATCCGGATTGTGGCGTGGACGTTGGAATCGTAATCGTTGGCGTAGATTCGTTGGCGGACGTTGTTGGACTCCCATCGCTGACGTTGCTGGCGTGAGTGCTTGGATAGTCGTCGCCGCCATCGAGCGAGTGCTCACTGCCGCTGCGCTCGCGGTCGGTCATCGTGGACCGTGGGGTGCTGACAGCGGGAGAAGACGGCGGTGGGCCAATGCCAACGCCGACGCCAAAGCCCACGCCAACGGTTCCGGAGTCTCTCTCACTATACTTGAATCGGGCGCAGATATCGCGCATCATCGCGGCCACTCTCCCACAGCGAACGCGGCCAACTGCGGCGTCGCGGGGGCAGCAGAACCCGAGGAGCTAGCGGCCACCACACACACACTCGCGCGTGCGTGTCGTCTTCTTCTCTCCCTCTGTGTAATTGTCAGGGAGCGCCGCCAGAGTCGTCAAGAGTTGGCGCGTCACACACTCGCAGGTCCACCACGTGCTTTCGAAATGTGGGCAGGTGCTGACGCCAACAAAACGCTGTTGTTGGGCAATTCCCCCAAACCCAAAATACAAAAACGAGAAAAACCGAGAAAGGAAAAACACGGTTCCACCGACGCAGGTGACTGACAGACCGCTGACTCGACTCGTTTTGTTCCAAGTTTTCGGTTGATTTGTTTTGTTCTCATAGCTATTTGGCTTGGTTTGGTGAGCTCTTGGGCTGTTCAGAACCGTCAACCTATGTTTTTCTCACGAGTCTGGGCTGGACACGCACGAGCAACAAAAAAGGGCATCAAGAACGAGATTTATCTGAAATTCAGAAAATTTTGTGCCTTCATATCCGAAACAAACCTCATAAGTGAGGTTAAATAACCTTGAAAACTGAGGTTGTGGATCTTGACTTTCGGCTGGCCACGAGGCGTCGAACAATTTCCCTACAGTACGCGACCTCTCACTGCTGCTTGGTGACGAGAAGGAGCCACGATTCATCCCTCAAGTCTTGCAGATTGCAACATCAGTGGGGCTGTGTTGAATACTCTACCAGTTCTTTTTTTTTTCCTTTTCAGATTTCCGGAAGTTTTCGTTTTGTTTTGGATGTTGTAGGGAACATCCTCCCCATCAACCTTCTCGCCCTTCCCATCCCTCTCGATTGCCCCGTCCTCAGAGGACGGGACTCCTGTTCCTGTTTGGCCCTTCAAATCCAAAATCCAGAGTCGAAAACAAACTCATTGTTGTTCTCTGCCGGTGTGGCGGCGAACACGCCACCGCAGCGAGAACACTGTTCCGATCTAATAGCGCGTAATCTGCCGGCTCGAGCACAGTGCAATAAACATCAACGGGGTTTCGACACAGACAGCGGAACCACAACACCGGTGCTGGCATTGCCGGCTGTGCGCAATGTTGGCTGGCTCCACACTTGCGCCCAAGCTGTAACATATTCAACGAGTCTGAAGGGGGGGCGACAGCGGGACCAAAACCACGACCTGGCTGCGCATCCCTCTCGCACTTCTTCACAGGGGTTTCTGAAGTTGCCCCGTCAGCAGCTGGGGCGTCACCGGCGTGTGATTGGATCTCCAATCGAGCATTTCGACCAGGGAGCGTCCTGATTGGGTTTCTCGAGCGGACGGTTAGTTCCCAGTCAGTCGACCCAAGCACCCTGATCCTGGATCCAGAACTATTAGAGTTAAGGGTTTTCGCGTGATGGCCAAAGCGCTCGTGTCTTTTTTTATGCAGATCCGGGGGCTGGTGCAGGCGGACTCCATGGCTCCTGCTGAGCCTTAGCAGCAGTGAGGGATCCGAACGCCATGTATCCAATCAGCTGCACTGACTTCTGCTTTGGGAGGCCGCGCCAACGACGGGCTTCTGCTTGGAATTTCTGAAGCGGTCCGCGCAATGATTCCCGCTTCATTGGACCCACCGCTCCGATCGTACTGATCGAGCAAGGCAGCGGACCGTTGGGCCGGCCCCACGGTGACTGGCGTGCGTGGCAGCTCGCAACTGCAGGCGCCTGCAAAGGCCACCAGTCCCACTGGCATCCAGTACGTGTATTGAATTTAATCATCCCTGTCTGCGGTGCCGTGGTCCTGCTTGACCAACTGAGCGTGGCTGCCTGCATTCCACAAATGGTTGCGGAACCCCTTGGATTCCCATTGATGGATGGGCGCGAATAAGAATCCGGTTGACAGGACGGGATGGACATGAATCCCTCCTTGGCCAGTCCGGATGGTGCCACGGTACGCACGAAGTTCTCTGTACGTTTGGTCGATCGGAGATCCTCTGGCATTCGCGAATCGCCACGTCAGGTCGACCGTCCTTGGTCTCCTCTCCGTCTCGCTTTCCCTTCGCGCGCAACCCACCGCACGACGATCGGTGGACCGCATTGTCATCAACGGTTTCGAGCCCAAGCTCTGGATGGCGAGCTCTATATTCGTCCTGCTGCAGTTGGGCAACATGGATATTTAGGATTTTTCACTGAGTGGATTCGTTCCAGGCGCGGGATGCCCTGGAACCACGGTGTGTCCGGGGGGTGGTGCCTCCACAGTGGAGGCGGAGTCCATTGGAGCTGTACCCATCAGACAATGTACTGTACACGCTGTGTAGATCTGGCGAGAGGGCTACGCACTGCACTGTCCTTCTCATCATCTGCGTGTTTCCCTGTGGGCATGACACCGGCACGATTCCGAATCTTGCCACACGTTCACAAAAAATGACCATCGGGTAGTCATCACGACACCTCTATTTTACAATCTCAACTCCCTCTGTAATGTGATAGATGATGAAGTCCCAATCTTCCCGGAACAACCAAAATGCTCGGACGCGCTATGCGGCTCGTCGGCGTTCTCTATGGGCTTCTCGCAGCCACCTCGCACACCACCGAGGCATCTCCTTCGTCGGACACGGTCTCTTCTACCGGTCCGTTCTTTTTCCATACAGGAAGACTGTCTGGAAGTGACGCTCCGTCCGCTTCTCTCGCGAGCGTCTTCTCTCCAGACGAGATCGCGGCCGTGGAGATCGACCGCGAGTGGGTCTGGCAGCGATACCACAGCCACCTCATGTCGCCATCACGATCCACGCCGTTTGTGGTGTACTTTACCGACGATAGCAGCGATTGCAGTGTTTTCGAGGGCGAAGCGGATGGCGAAGAGCTCCCTGGCGCCAACGACCAGAATGTTCTTCAGTGTCAGCAGCGACGGTGACACGACAAAAAAATCGTTCTACCATGAAATAGTGTCTAAGTGAAATGTGTTATACTGAATGTAGCGACTTCGCCGACACAATTTCAGCCACACTTGCGGCCGCTGCGGACGCCAACGAGTTTCCGTCGTCCGCAGCTTTGCCCATCGTCCACATCACAAAGTCCCAACTGCTGCAAGCCTTTGCTCTGGTAGGGTTTTGTTCTTGGTCTAACCCTTCTTCACGCCAACTCGTCTGTCTAACAACCGCTTGTTTTGTCTTTGTTCTCCAACCAAATCAGCACCGCATCCCTTCAACACCGTCACTCATGTGGTTCCCGCCTCGATCGTCGGGAAAGTTCCAACGCTACGCGCACGCTCAGACCAACTTTTTAGACCTCTCGATGTCTTCCGACGCCAGCAACTACACACTCGTCACCAACGCAGTTGTTGGCTTCCTCCGTCGCTCGTTCCAACTCAGCTCACTGCCGTTTCCAACATCCAACGCTCGAGCTCCGCCTCCCGAGCCAGCACTGGAGGACACGCTCGTAGCCAAGCTGCTCAACCTGCTCCCGTTCTTTGCGATCGGTCTCTACGCGCTGTTGGCCGGGTACGAGTACCGCTCCGTGCTGCTCAAGGTCGTGCGGAACCGATTCACGTGGCTCGTGCTCACCCAATGCGTGCTCTACGTGTCGTTCAGCGGGTTGTTCCACAGCATCATCCACCGCGTGGCACCGTTCTACGCGCACCCGCAGTACGGATTTTTCCTGATCCACCCGAGCGGCCGGAAACAGTTTTTCATCGAAGGCTTGCTGAACGGCGCCTGGGGGTTTGTGATCTCGTGGGCGCTTTTCAGCATCGTCAACGTGATGCCCACCGTGCGGTCCACGTACGCGCGCGAAGAGATGTTCCGCATGAGTCTCATCGCGGTGGGCATCGCGTACGCGTGTTTGCACTTGGTGTTTATGTCCAAACACCCATGGTTGGCCAGATAGAGGACCCACTGGATGTAGATGAGATACAAAAAGCCAATTGTCGATTTGCAAGCGCACAGATCGGGTAACTAGGGGCGATAAAATGATGGGGCATGCAGGGTGGCGCTCGTGACAACGATACAGACCGCGGATTGTTCGTTATGAGCGGCTCGTTCCAGCTCAGCTCTCTGCCATGTTGCATGCTGCCAACGTTGACGCGGGGACCACCCGCGCTGACGGCTGGAGCTGCCACGGTTGCGGTTAGACTACCAACAATTTATCGGACATTATGAACCTGGTAGCTGAGGTCGTGTCAACTCCAAGACTGAAAGGAATGAAACCAGAATCCAACGGCCCACACACCACGAGGCAAGCCCACGTCATACCGAGGTCTATGCCGGAACCCCCCACCCACCCACCTTCCCCGCGGCATATGCAGTCCAGTCCGTTTGGTACAATGTCAGTTGGAATACGCTGGCAGAACCGCGTACGACACCCTCGCTCTCTTGACTGGTGGACTGAAATCGCTTGGACGTTCATCCCGAGAATACGATCGGGCGTGGCTTGGCCGTTGCTCTCGGTCGGATTCGTCTCGATGCCCTCGTGACTGCTGCTGGTAACCGTAAGTTCGAGCTGGATAATAACTGTATTCTCGTGACTGATCCTAGGTATAGTTGTCTTGGGATCGATCGGACTCGTAATTTCTGGCCCGATCATAACTGGGTACCTGCGGGCGGCCCTGATCTCTCGAACGATGGTCGTGGTGGTAGCTACTTGGTCGGGTATAACTGACGTGTTGCTGGCTGGGCCACAGTCTTTCCCGCAAGGGCACAGCCTAGTTCACCTTTACTTCAGCGCGCCATTAGACGCGCGAGAACAAGACAAAACCAACGTGCAGTACACGTTCCACGACCCGTTTCTCAAGACGGGTCGCCACGTGTGCATCACGGTCTCTGCGTTCGACGAGCCACACGGGCCCCAAAAGCTCGTGCTGAGCCACCTGACGACCCCGAACGTGCTGCTGTGGAGCGCTGTCGCCGCGTCCTGCTCGCTGCCGGCGCTCATGAAGGAAAGGACGCTGATGATGCGCGACCACACGGGCAGCGTGGTACCGTACGACTCGAGCGACTCGGCATGGATCGACGGCAGCATCCAGGACGATCTGCCCGTCCAAGCTCTGGCGAGGTTGTTCAACGTGACCGCTACGATCGTGTCCCAGGCGACACCCCACGTGGTGCCGTTCATGGAGCACCAGCCACCACTTTCTATGAGGAATGGGTGGGACGCGGTGGAACGTTTCCTCGCTCGGGACTTGCGCCACCGAGCCAAGTTGTTGGCGTTCGTTGGGCTGCTTCCCAGCTTGAATTGTGGACCAGAAGTTTACGGGGACCGTGACGCTGGTGCCCGATCTGATCCTGGTCGAGCTGTTGTTCATCCAAGCGATCATGAACCCAACTCACGAGGATATAGATCGGTATCTAGTTGGGGGCAGCGGATGATGTGGCCCAGGCTGGCGTACATCAAACCCTTGACGGCTCTCGAGAGAGAATTGAGGCTAAACAGTAAATAAATGTGTGAACACGAGCCACGATGTGGAGGTTGGAACGATCCAATGTACCAACTGCGCCAACTTGTTAGGAGCAGTTGGCCACATCAATCTTCCTGTATGTACGAGAAGCCAACGCTGTAAAACGTTGGCGGGCCAACAAAAAGAACCTACGTGTAGTTCCTTTTATTCACAGTTATGTCCAAAATTGTATCCACACACTCAGCTCGATCCGTTCAGCGGTCGCATTGCGGCACTACGGGTACTGCGGGGAGGCCTTGAAGGCCGCGATCTCGGCCATCTCTTCAGCTGTGCACGTGTCCGCAGAAGTCGGCGCCGGAGTTGGCGCAAGGGTCGTTGGCTCCGGCGTTGGTGCTGCGGTCGTTGGCTCCGGCGTTGGTGCGACGGTCGTTGGCTCCGGCGTTGGTGCGACGGTCGTTGGCTCCGGCGTAGGGGCAGCAGTTGTCGGCTCCGGCGTAGGGGCAGCAGTTGTCGGCTCGGGCGTAGGGACAACCGTGGTTGGTGCAGGTGTCGGGGCATCCGTTGGTGCCGCGCTCGTTGGCTCGGATGTCGGCGCATCCGTTGGTGCCGCTGTAGTTGGTGCGGTGGTCGGGAGCATCGACGTTGGTGCCGCGGTCGACGGAGCCGGGGACTCGGTTGTATTGGCGGGCGCCGTCGTCGCGGGCGCTGCAGGGTTCACCGTTGCTGGACGCACAACTCCGGGCGTGTGGTTCCCGCTGTTGGCGTCGTCAAAGCCGATGCCGCCGCCGCCGCCGCCGTTGTTGCTGCTCGTGCCGTTCTTGCCGCCCGCCTGCTCGGCCGCTTTCTTGTCTTCCTCGGCCTTTTTCGCGGCTTCTTTCGCGGCCTTCGCCGCTGCTTTCTCGGCCGCGCGCTTGGCCTTGGCCTCGGCCTTGGCGGCCTTGTCGCCCGCCTTCTCGGCTGCGCGCTTGGCCTTCTCGATGGCCTTGGCCTCCTTCTCCTGGTCAGCAGTCGACTTGGCCACTGTGACGTCCACGGACACGACGCCGTCGTCGCCCACCGAGTACCCGAGCAGAGCGAGAATCTGCGGCAGTGTGACGTCGTCGATGGTTTGGCCGTTCGGGCCCTTGAACGTGTAGGTGTCGAGCGCGCGCGCATCGGTCGTGGTTGGCGTGGCGCCGACAACGGTCTGTTTGTAGGCGTCGGCCGACACCAACGTTGGCGTGGCCACCAACATGAGCGCGGCCACAGCGGCCGTCCACACGCGGAGCAGCATCATACTTGTTTGGCGGTGTGGCTGCGGTCGGTACTGTACCTCGAGAGGTCGAATGCTTGATCTCTCTGCCGGAGCCACAGCGAAAGCGCCCCGTTCATAGTATCGCCGCGTTGTGGAGACAAGCCAGCGTGAGAGTCGGACCAGACAGCCGGTTTCTGCCTAGATACATCCAAAATGGCTAGCCAAACTAGGATATTTAACACTATACAGGGATTGTGACGTGGTACACATTGAAATAGGCAAATGTAGCCATTTCACCAGCAGATCTTCAAACCGTGCGCAACTGGCTCGCGGGGATTTCGTTGCTCCGCACTCCAGACACGAGCCCGCCGGCTGCACATGCTGCTTACGATTCCATTGGAGAAGACGACGGTAGTGTTGTAGACCCGCTGATTTGGTACAGTTTGGTTTGATATTCGTTGGATGGACGCGACAGGTTTTTTTTTTACGACTCCCGCGCGGCCTGCTGCGCCTGGATCATGTGTTGGATGAACGCGTCCGAGAGCACGATCTTGTCCTGCGCCGAGGTTTGCAGCTGCTGCAAGTACTGGACAGCGTCTGCAGAGCTCGCCGTGGCCATGTAGTTGTCGAACTGCTGGTGATCTAAGAGTTCGGCCTGGACGAGCTGGAGAATTCGAACGAGGTATTTGCGATGCGCGGAAGACGCCTTAACCAGCACGTTCTGAAGCTCGGACGCATCTGGCACGTCGATTGCGTCCATCACCGATGTGGGGCCAGCGGCAGCCGCATCAGGAGTGAGTTGCATCGAGCTGAGCTCAATATTGAGAGCCGCCTCCACGCCGTCGTCACTCGGAGGGCCGTTTTCGTCTCCGAGCGTCTGGCTGCTATTCATCCTAGATATCGCCCCTTTGCCTTCCTGTTCCGTCAGCTTTGATCCAGTGATGGTCAGAAAGACCTGGTGCGGTCGAGCGAATACGCCGTGCTTGGGCTTGCACCGGAAGTAGTACTTCCCCTTCACGCTGCCATCATTCTTACCCAGCGGTTCGTCCAGCTCAATGCCTACCCACGTGCCTTTGACACCTTCGATATCCCCAATGAAGCGAACGAATCCAAACAGCTCCTTATCCGGGATACAGACACGGTCGCCGACTTCGTAGCTGACTCCAGGTGTTTGCTCAATCGATCCGAGACCGTTGTCGTCGACGCTGGCCGAGTCCGCAATGCTCGGTGTCCCGCGGCGACTTGGCGTCGCGAGGGGGGTCATCGGGGGCATGTCGCTCCCACCATATCTCTGTCCACCATAAACCAAATTTCTGTCAATTGATAAGTTGGATGTGTCTACCAAGTCGATAGAACGGACCGAGCTGGCGTCGCCCGTGACCAATGACTCGAGCCGCTTCTGGATCTTGTAGTCCACGAGTGACATGAGCAGCGCGGCCCGCTTGGGGAACTTTTGCTGGAACACGGCAAACATCTCGTACGCGACACTGCGACACGTAGAGGACGGATCGCCAAGCGCGGCCTTGAGCCCCCTCTCGAGCTGCTGCACGTCCAGTTTGTCCATCACGGAGCTCCAGTTCACGACCGCTAGCTTGAGCGCACTGACGCAGCTCAGCCGGATCAACTTGTTCTTGCTGTCGGTCTGCATGTCCACGATCAGCTTGAGCGTCGCGCCTTTGACCACCGTGTAGGTGATGAGCGAGTCGACGCACTCCGCGCAGTACGTGCCGCACACTTTGTTCCCCGAGCCGCGCACTTCAATCAGATTCGGCAGCATCTCGCGCACGAACGGCACCATCACGTCGCGCGTGGTGTTCGCAATCGTCGTGAGCAAGGTGCACACTTCTTTCACGATCTGGGACCGCAAGTCCTGCACCATGGTCTTCAGCGGCTTGAGCCCTTTCCAGACTTCCGGGCTGATCGCGCTGGCGGCGCTCGGCTCCAGCGCCTCAAACTGCTTGCGGATCTCGCTCAGTGCGCCCATGCGTTCGACCCAATTGTCCGTGTGCTTGGCTATCCGCTCCATCTCCCGCGTCACGGTGGTCAGCAGCACATCCTGGAACGGCATGGTCGGAAGTCCGTGAGAGAGAGATCGGAGTGAGCTCCTGGGCGGTCCCGGGCGGTACGAGGCTCTGAGCTGCGCACCACCCGCGAGAACGTACCTTGCTCATGGCACCAGTTGGCTGTTTATGCACAGGTGCAATTGACCGTCGTGTTCGTCACGTTGCAGCGGCGGCAGATCGCTCGCTTGCTCGCGACGGCCGTCCCTGGAGCTGCTGCTAACAGAATCGAATGACGAGACGATTGATCGATCATCAAGCGGATGATACTGCCTACGTGTGGTCAATTTTGAAAAGAAAACACGCTGTTCTTAACCAATCGATTGACTTCGTTTCTAACGGATTCAGACTCAGATCCATGCCAAACCAACAACAACAACAAAAAGCAACCTGAAATCTGACTGTATTGGTCCTTTCGTGCAGGCTGGTGCAGCTCCATGACCTGCTTGTTCACGGAAGTTGGTCACTTCTCATCCACCAAGGCTTGCGCCAACATGGCCCATTCCTCCGTCAGCGAGTGTAGCCATCCGATGGCGTCGAGACGGTCGGCGTCACGAAGCACCTGTCGCTGGAATGTCTCGCCGTAGCGGATATTGTGGATGCAGCTTCCAAGCCCAAAGTTCCACGTTTCTTTCGGCCACGGAGCTTGACTTGGCACAACAAAGTCGGTCTCCACTCGGCGTCGGACTCCGTAGAGGCGGCTGTATGTCTCCAGAGCTGGTAGCACAAGCCGCGTCCACCGCTCGTCGATCGGGTCCCATTCAAACCCGATCGACTCGAGGATGTTACGGTCTCGCTCGGCTTGAGCTCCGTACGTCGCCAGTGGGGACCGCATCGACCTCGCAATGCGCCCCAGTTCCATAAACCACGCGGCCGCGGGCCACGGCGCCTCACCCGGCACGATAAAGTCGCGCGTGATGGTGCAGTGGCCGTGAACCGCCTTGAAGGTCATCAGCGCGGGAAGCACACGCGTCTTCCAGATGTGGCCGTGGACGTCCCAGACAAAGCCAACGTGCACGAGATCCGCCACTTCGTCAGGCGAGAGCTCGTACCGATGCTGACGGATGTTCATCACTTTGAGTCCGAGGCGCAGCCCCCATGTCTCTCGCGGCCAGCACGGATCGTCGAACGGAACCGCAAAGTTCCTGGGCACGAGCACGTCGCCGTGGATGTCCTTGTAGGTCTCAAGCGGCTGAAGCGTGGAGTGCTTCCACAAGTACGCTCTCCAGTCCGTGTCGATAGGAAGCCCCAGATCGCGCAATTCGTCGATGATAGTCGCATGCGCGAGTCGAAATTTTGGGTTGCTCAACAACGATCGGAGTCGATATCCGAGCGGATAGCCTACCAATTCAGACGGCCAGGGTGCCACAAACCGGTCCGCTGTCTGATCAATGGACGACGGCAGCTGCTTGAGCGCGCGGAAGCCGACAGGAATGGCGAAATGGCCATACGTCGCGTGGAAATGGCCAACGCCTTTCACAACGAGACTGAAATCTGATTGCTTGGTCGACTCCTCGGGCTTCGAGGCCTCGACTTGCTCAGCATCCGGATAGCAGGCCCCACTGTCGACGCTGTACCTACGCGGACAGAGCTGGAGGCCGCCTGCAGAAGAACGGATCCCCCCGCGCATGGCGTGGATTCGTGGGCGGCCGATCATTTTCGGCTCTTGCCAAGAAGGAGGAGGAGGAGCCGCTCGAATCAACCTTCTTTTGATATTTTTCTTGTAGATCACATTCTTGACCGGAAACTTTCGCAGATTGAAAATAAACATGCACACACAGCTGTAAATTACATCCCAGTCAGTTACGAACATATCTAACAGTTGATAACCGCCAAATCTGTCTTTTCGTGAGCAATTTCCACGTACATCATGACGCCAGGCAGCAAGTCGTCATCGGCAAACTAGCCACCTGTGCGTCGCATTCGTCGGCTCCTAGCGCGGCTTCCAGCGGTCCACAGACGCCTCCAGCGATAGAGAAAGGCCATGGCAAGGCGAAGGCGCGTCGATCTGTCCGCGATCGCGTCTCTGGACGACGATATCGCCCGCGCAAGACAGCGATGCGAGGACCAAGTGCAACGAGCCTGTACGTTCGCTTGTATTTGGCCAATACGCGATTGGACGCTAACAGAGCGGTCTGTGTCTTTATACCGCAGATGAGACGCTACAGCAGGCGCAGCACGCGCGTGGAAGCGCCCACGACCGGTATCTCGAGTGTCTGCGCGGATCCTTCCAGGCCGCCGACCGTGTCCACGCCGGCATGTGGCCCGACACAGCACTACAGTCGTTTCTCGGGCGGTTCTTTGCGGCCTATCGCGACCCCGAGGCGTTTGCCCGTCTGCGGGGGCTTGTGGTGGTCGAAGGCGCGCGTGTGGCGGAGCTCGAGAACGGTTCTACGATCTCGATCGACGCGTTCGACGCGCTGAGGAACGCTCTGCGAACGGACACGGCGACGCGACTGTGCGAGCACGATCCACTGGCGTTGCGCGAGTCGACGCACCGTTGGATCCAGTCGCAGAACCGTACAGCTGGATCGACAGAAGAGACCGAGTTGGCGCTGCCCCGGCTCGCGCGGCACCATGGGAAGAGACCTCGACCAGGGCCGCCGCCTTCGGCAGCGCCCTCACCACCGCGCGTGTCGCCGTCCGCACGGTCGCACCTCAGTGTCAGCGCCGTTCAAGTGAGTGAGCGTGACGCGTCCGCGTCATTGGATGACGACAACGATGGTCGAAACGACGACGAGTACGCCGTGCCGACAACCAGCGTTCTGGTCTCGGCCGAGTTTAGCGCCGACGTGGCCAAGAAATCGCAGAATTGGTTTGGTCGTTGGCGCTCGAGGCAGCTGCTGTTGCGGTGGAATGAGCTCGAGCTGCGCAAGAGCAAGAGCGGCGCGACGGCGACAGCAGCGCATCGCCACGGCGTCGCGCGGGCGTTTCCGTCGCAGCCAGCCCTAGCCACCACTGGCTCGTCTGTTGCAGCCGCAGCAGCAGCTCCGCGGTCCGTGCATAGTGCATCCACGACGTCCACGAAGACGACCAAACGGTACGCGCTGCAGAACCTGATCAGCATTCAGCTTGTCCAGCTGAACGAGAGCGACCCGAAGCACGCGATCGACGTCCATTTCAAGCAGCCAGCGGCTAACGGCCACGGCCACACGACCAAGTCGCTCATTTTGGGGTCCGACAAAGGGCTCGAGGCGCTCAAGAAGATCATGGCGCTGATCGCGACCATGGCTCTGTTCCGTGGGTTGGTCGCGGGCGAGAAGGCGCAGCAGCTCAAACGATTCGTGCAGGCCGGTGCGAATGTCAACGCATTTTGTACCGTCCCGTCGCGTCGACCAGTGCCTATGAGTCCACTTCAGCTTGTGCTCGCGCAGTGCGCGGCCAGAGCCGACACGGAAAATGAGCTCGTGACGATCCAGATACTGCTGGAGGCGAAGGCGGATCCGCGATGTTTGCTGCACTGGCATTTCGCACGGCGAACGCTTTTAACGAACGGCTCAAGAGTCGACCCCACGGCGATTGGAATTCTGCTACCGACGACGGCAACTCACAGTGTGCAGCTTCCCTTGACAGCATTCGGCAGCGACGAGCACGGATGGTCGCTACTCATGTACCTCAGTCTGGCCGGAGACCTTGAGCGAGTTCGGGTTCTGTTGGCACGCGTTCGGCGAAGCAGTGATCGTGATTCGATGCTGCGGTATGTGGAGCACGTGAACGGTAATGGCGACACAGCGCTTCATGTCGCGATCAAAGCGACCAGAAACCAGCGCGACGACAAGGAAACTGGGGAGAGCGTTGCCCTGGAGATCGCAAAAGACTGCTTGGCCGAGCCGCAGCAGCCACCGCAGGCGGTCTCTTCACTGTTTTACACCAGCGATGCTCACGGCGAGTCGGTCTTGCACCTCGCTCTCAAGGCTCGTATGTGGAAGCTCGTGGATTGGCTGCTAGAGCACAAGCTTGTCGATGCCAGCGCACGAGACGGGCACGGCGGCAATGCCCTCCATGTCGCGATCAAGATTGGCGCCCCGGGTCACGTTCTCACGGCAATGGTGCGGATTTTCCAGCAAAACGGACAGCTCGAGGCGAGAGATCGAGTGGCGAACGCGTCGCCACTACTGCTTGCAATCCTGCACCGCCGCGAGGATGCGGTGAGAATCCTGCTTGACGGGCATGCTGTGACGGTCGGCACCAATGAGCCGCCTGGGAACCGTGTGCTCCTTTCGAAGGATGGAGAGGACGATCCTGCGAGTCACCTGTCGTTGCTGCATCTTGCCATTCGCATAGGGTTGCCCCACGCTGCGCGACAGATCTGGCAAGCGACCACAACACCAATTGGACCAATCCGAGTCGGCGTTGAATCCAGCCTGGCGCTTGCAATTCGACATGGAATGTACCGACTGGCCTACTCCATTGCTCGCGACCTCAGCACGTGTAAATCCGGAAGCGAGTATGAAGGCTACTGGTTCGATCCCGAGTCAGGGGATCCTGTAAGCGTGCTTGCTGTAGTGTCGAATCAGCTGGAGCTCGCCGCCGTGATACTCGATTCGGCTGGTCCAGCATCCGGTTACCTGCCAAACGCGTCCTCTGGGGAGACTTTTCTCCATGCGATTGCAAAGTTTGCGAGCGGGAATCGATCCGTGGATGCTGGCAGAAGATCCTCCGAGTCGTCGCTCTGTGGAGAGAAAAGCTGGCTGAAGTCGAAGAGCGATGGAGACATGTATCAGCCGCTTTGGGCTCGAAATGCCGAGCTTCAGGTGCAAGAAAGTGATGACCACGAGCTGTCTGCCTTCAACGCGAGCGTGGCCCAAGAACTGTTCTGCATGGGTATACTCCACGCGCCTAGTCTTGATGTTCTCACAGCCGTGGCACGATGTTCGGACAAGTCGCTGGCGCTTTGGCAAAGCCACGATCAAGTCACAGGGATCGAAAACCACGAGCAAGAGCCGAGATTGAGATTGACGAAAGAAGTGGGATCCACGCTCCTTCAGAGCCTGGCAAGCGGTGCGTCTGTGCTGAGCTACCAGCTTCTCGCACTGGCGCTGGCAGCCGTGCGAATCAAGTGCAATGTCTCGAATCCTGCGAGCCAAGCCGTCGAAATCACCAAAACTTGTGCCGGCACGAATGAAGAAACGCCTATTGCGGCTGCGCTTGCTCGAGGACGAACCGACACGGCGTTGCTACTCCTGCACCATCTACTACCAGCAGAATTGGGACAAGACGACGCACACTGTGCTGCTGGTGAGGAGTGGATGGCGCTTGGAGAGACGGCGGCGCTACATCTCGCGTGCCGAAACCCGACTGACCAAGAAGCGGTGATGATCGTTGGCATGCTGTTGCAAGCTGACGTGTATCCCGGATCGTGGGATGAGAAAGGGTTGTGCCCGCTCCACGTGGCGATCCAGCACGATTGCGACGAGCGCATGATCCAAGTATTCAAGAAGTACGAGCAAGATCTCAACGTGTGGTCCGAACCGACGAGTTTCGTGGATTTCAAAGGCGCCAATGTGGCGGTCCCTATCGTTCCGCTGATGATCGCGATCGAGTGTGGCAACATCCGAGCTTTTCGAGAATTGGTGCGCTGTGGAGCCGACATGCGAGTGACGACGCCCCAGCTCCGGCTCGGGTTGCTCCAGTTTGCTGTTCGCGTCGGTGCCACGAATCCAGAAACGATTTACGAGCTGGTCCAGTTGAAGGGTGTTGCGATTTCCACGGTGGTGGATTCGGATGGTATGGCGGCGCTTGAAGCTGCCGACATTCTGCGCTGTCGGCTCGATTTAAAACGTGTCGAATCGCCGATCAGAAAGGAAAAAATGGAGGAACGAGCGACAGAACAAGAGCTCAAAGTTCAGCCATGCGAGTCAACTCAAGCCGGCGAAACCCAAAACAGACTTCTCAGCATCACGCTGTTGGGATTGCAGACGCCCGACTTGGAGCCCATGGCCGAGACCCATTCGTTACCACCGCTGTCGCCAAGTCGAGATCCGCTGGCGTCGTTCCAGCTAGCACCTCCGCGTTCTTCATCCCGATCCCCTGCACCAGACGACTGTTCACGAGGCAGAAGACTACGAGCGAGCCCCGAGCATCCGTTACGAGAGCCAAGTGGAGAGCGAAGCGGAACGCCACTGCAGAGCAGAAATCCACACCTGGAGGATGCGTCGCTGGCTTTCCTGCGTGGAGAAGAGAAGGCAACGCTGATGGTGATAGCCCACGAAGCGCGCGCCGAGGCCCATGAGTGGCTGAAGAAGCGCAGTGGTCAGAAGAAGCTGCTATCGGAGGCGAGAGCGCAATTGCAGACGACGCAGAGCCATCGACGGACGGGCAGCGGCACGATCGTAATGATTCCAGAGTCGGCGCTGCTCGTCGGTGACGAGCAGCTTCTCGAAACGTACAAAGCACTCGCAGCCAAGCAGTTTGTGGACAAGCACGTCGCCGACGCGGTGGCCGACGCTCGTGTGGTGATCGAGCACGAGAAGCGGCTCATTTTCAAGGACACGGGCGTCTTCCCCGGCGATATCCCATTCTTGGGTAAGTTCAAAGACAGCTCTATCGGTAGCACGTCCAGCAAGAGCGGCGATCGTTTGTCTCGCCCCGGGAGCGGCTCGATGCTCCTGCTCTCGTCGCGCACGAACGACCCAGACCCCGGCACCGATAGCGACCGCGGCGGCACGAAGTGGTGGTCAGATCGGGCGGGCACTAGCGTTGGTGACGACGACAGTCTCACACTGGTCGACACCGGAACGTTCCTGGAGGAGAAAGAAGTGTCGAATGGCACGTGGCTCACAACCACGACCTCGGGCCACTCGGACGACGCGGACGTTGGGTTAAACCCACTTGACCGCGAGTCGTTTCTGCACGTGATCGAGAAACGCAAATCGCTGGATTGAACCCAAGATGATGGACCAACACGCCCAAGAAACGTGCCTGATATCATCCCCCGTCGCTCAGCCTGGAACTTGAAAGTTGGACGCTGCTGGATCTTTCTCAGCGACATCGCTGTCGTTGATGTGGGCAAAGATCCCATGAGCAAAACCCGTCTGAACTGCGACACCTGTCCATCTACAGATTCACCATGCCCGTCGCCCAGTCGAGTGCAGAGTCTCGTGTAAGCCCTTCTACGATCTCAGTAACAAGACACCGTCGGCCTCAACTCTACCAACAGCCGAGTCCTGGAAGATGTGATGGCCGCGCAGCTAGCTGCACGTAGCTCGCGACGAACGAGACCCTCGCATGACGGCTTTCGCTTGGTCTCACTACGATTTGGTCGCTTGGAGTTAGCTAACCTTGGACGCATCGGGCCAGCAGTGTTCTCGCCAGGTGCTCGTCTCGCTCTTGTACACGCGTCGACGAGTCAGCTCTTCGTCGGCTCGCAGTGCTCCGTTTGAACGCAATTCCTGCCGCGTTCCGCATCAGCCGAGTGGAGAAGTTGCCTTCGGGCTACGATCCAACGCCCAACAAACGCCGCGTGGCTGGCGTTCGCGTTCGTCCACTTGGATTCGGGATCAATTGGCTCGGCGATCCGTCTGCGCCCCACCCGGAGACGAGACGACACGCGGACGACTTCGAAGAGATTCAGCTCACGCATGATGTGGGGACGCGCATTTGAACGAGCTCTCGGCAGCCACTCAGCGCAAACCAGACCTCGCCGGTGTAGAGAAACATGTGGACGACTCCAGTGGCGGCGATCGCTTTTTTTAAGCGCATCCGCATCGGTCAGGATCCACTTCCCTTGCTGCGTCCTCGGCACCAGCGAACGTGGGGAGCATCTGCGACGAGTTTGAAAGTGGTGGGCCAGATCAAGGAGTTCGCGAGGGTGATGATGGCTAAAACAGGAACCCGCGACAGACCGGGAGTCCCGCTCCTGTGTTAGACTATGCACGGACCGTCAATCGCGCATTAACCTCCACCAGCGACCACTTCAATCATCAATCACGCTTAAATCCCACAAGCTGGCTGTTCTGGAAGCTTTCTCTCTGCTCAAGCACCCCATCGGCCGTACTGTACTAGCTTGCTGAACCCTCAGTTTTCGTGGTCACGACGACTCATCCGAGCATCGGTCGCTTGATTTTTTTGTTCAGCTCAGGTCGCGCTGACCGTCCTTCGTGGCTGGCTCATCCTCATGCTGACGGCATCGGCAAACAACTCGCTCGTCGCTACAGACTGGCGTATCGTAGCGTTGTGAGAGAGGCGAGCGAGCGATACCTACCCAACTGCGTGCTTGTTCGGCTGGATGTCGACATGTTGACGACGATCTTCCAGTTTGGCCGCAGAAGTTCCACAATGCCCGAGTGCCACCGGCAACGCGTATGAGCAATTGGGGAGCAATTTATGTCGAAGAGAAATCGTCCCCAGGCTGATTGGGAGTGAACTGCAGTCGCGCGGAGCACAGTCACGGACTGGACAGGAGTGGCCCAACTGTTGAGTACAAAGCCCAGCGGGATGCAAGTTGCCCGCCGCGAACATGCTGGGCCTGAAAATCAGCAGCACGAATCTCGTGTCATGTCGAAAAGAGAACGAAATCCGTTGTGGGTGAACGAATCTCCAATTTCTAAGTGTTACGTGTTCGCGGCGTCCACGCCGATTTACAACTCGGAATAGTTTGCAGGTCGCTGGTAGTACGACGCCGAGCCCGGGTAGCCGTTCTGGGCACCGCGCGGCGGCCCGCGCGTGACTCGCCCACCGAACGGCATCACGCCGCCTTGTGGCCCTGTCTGCGGTGGCGTCTGGCCGGCGACCTGCACCAGGAACATGTGACCGGACGGACATGCCACTCGCCTGCATATCATAATCATCAAACACGGTCAGTTTTCCCACATCCTATCATCAAAACAAAAAAAAAAGCGACTTCGTCAGACAGCAATCCACGTACATGTTGTACATATGCGGCAGGACGCGCATCTGGATCTGGCACTGTGGACACCGCACGAGCGCGCCGTGGGAGCTCGCGCGGTACGACGTGGGCGGCGTGGGCGGTGGCGCAAGCCCCGGGCCAGCGGCTCCGCCCGGTGGCGGCACTGGCAGATCGTCGTTCGGACGCGGTTTGGCGTCGCGTTCTGTCACAGCGTGGCCACAGTCGCGGCAGAACCGGTGGCCGAGCCGCACGCGCGGGTGGTCGCAGACTTTCTTCACTTGCATCTCCTCCATGGTGGCGCGACAGGACGGACACTTGTCGGCGTTGGACGCATCCGACTGCTGAATGTCTTTGAGACACCGCCAGTGGAAGCTGTGGCGGCACGCAGTCGTGTAGATCGCGTGGCCCACGTCCATCGTGTCCAGACAGATCGCGCACTCGTCGGCTTCGGGCACGACCATGGCTTCACGCACGACGGTCGCGGTTATGGTCGCGATCTGCGGCGCCGCGCGTAGGGCCTCCGGGGTCGAGTGCTTGATGTTGGCCATGTCCAGGATCTCGAGCGCGCGCTTCTCGGCGTCGATAAGAAATACATCCAGGTCTTTCGGCGCCGTCTTGGGCAGCGGCGAGAGGACGGCGGCCGCGGCGGCGCCTGCCAACGTACTGACGTCGTCCATGCTGCGTCGACGGCGGATGGTCGGGCGCTCCGGGCGTGCGCCAAAGTGCTTGCGCTCGAGCAGCCGCAGCTGCGCAGCCTTCTGGCGCTCCTCGAGCGCGAGCTGCTCGGCCAGGATCTCGTCCAGGCGCGACTGCTCGAGCATGCGCGCGATGCGCTCTTCGTGCAGCGCCGCCTGCTGCCGCGCGCGCGCGCGTTCAATGTCCTCGGTGCGGCGGCGCTCCTGCATCATCTGGGTTTGTCCCTGGATGCAGCGGTCGCACACACGCACGGGCTCGTTCGAGTAGCGCGCCTGCATCGCGGACGTCGGGAGCAGCTTGTGGTTGCGCGCGCAGCTCCCGCAAACGGCATTCCCGCACGACTACACCGTTTTGATGGACGATCATGTAGGGTAAGGAAAAGAAAATGACCATGGTCAATCATCAAGAAAGACAGAAAATAAAAAAAATACGGTGGTGGAGGCAACGTACCCGACAACGGTGCTTGCGGCGGAACGCGTGGAATTTCTTGTCGCAGATCGCGCAGTCGGGCGCCGACTCATAGACGGCGTCGGTGACCGTGGGCATAGCAGTGACGCTGCCGTTGCTGCCAGCCGAGGCGGCCATGGAGGGGGTGCCAGTGGCCGG
This sequence comes from Pythium dissimile, assembly GCA_023336445.1. Taxonomy (NCBI): domain Eukaryota; phylum Oomycota; class Peronosporomycetes; order Pythiales; family Pythiaceae; genus Pythium; species Pythium dissimile. Next base: position 7,537 of record JAADWZ010000399.1, on the reverse strand, counting down.
ACGCATCGCCAGCATCGTTTGCTCAGCAGGCAGACGTGGTGGAAAACTGGGAGAGGGCGCGATCGAGGGCGCGATCGAATGCGCGCGCCGCGGCTCGATGGAGGAGGAGGGGCTACAGTGTGTAGTAGATATGAAGTGGGGCTGAGAGCTGCGGGATCGCGATGCCGTGGAAGAACGAGTTCCGCGGCGGTTCTCCAAGCCAGCGTTGATGAAGAGGACCTGCTCTTGGTATGGGGAGGTGGTCTCTGTTCTCGTTTGGGCCCTTCCCGTGTTGTAATACTGTCTTCTCGAATCCGGGTGGGTGGGTAGGCATTGCAACATCTGAACGGGCTCAACGGGTTTGAGAATAGCTTGGTGGAGCTGTGGACTCACACACTCGCGTAAAACCCATCGGGTCTTTTGAAAATGCCCGGCTGACCGAGTGATCGAAGAAAGGAACCCGCGGATGTTCCGAACCCGTTAGACACAAACTTTTGCGGTGGGTTCGACGAATTAGGACAAAAATAATCCATTTTTATCCAAAACAGCACCATAATCACCAGAAGATAGCAGAACTCCCATCAGGATTAAACACTATCCGAAGAAGCAGGTCTGCGTCCAGTTTAGACTCGTTATCCAGAAATTCTGAGTCAAGGTTTCTGATGACTGTTGTTACGATTCGCAACCGTGCAACTTGGAAAGAAGTCGGCCATGTCCTCACGATCAATCGTCCACAGAACACATAAATCAGTTTCCTCTGGATTAATCACCCCGAGAATACACATAGTCTGCTCGATGAACGAAGTCTCCTTACTATTGTACATACATTGATCCACATTGAGCAGCTGCAGAGTCGGAACCTAGAGCATGAACTCTTCCTCGCTGTAGTTGCCGTCCGGATCGTCGTCGTCATCTCCCCCCGGCGCAATGAAGCCCGATTCATCCGGATCCGGCTCGCGATGCGCGTCATGCTGACCGCTGGGACCATCTTCCTCGGGCAGGTGGCTGTCGTCCTCTGGAATCCCCAGCACACGCCGCATTTCCTTACTGCGTAGATCCGACATGAGCCCCTGGACTCCGTGGGTCTTACCAAGCGCCTCGGCGCGGTCCACAAAGTCCTCAAAGTTTAGACCCGGGTACAGATCGTACGCCCACTGCTTATACATCTTGATCAGCGAGCTCAACGCTTTTGCCTGCAATTGACGCCCCCAAAAATCCGTGTAAGCACACGTCTATCAATCAATTCAGCGATACGACTTTAACACGCTACTGTACCTCTTGACCAGCGACCGCGCTACTTGTCTGATACGGGAACGTCTGATAGATCTTTTTCAATCCTTCTCGGGAGAGCAAGTGCGACTCGGCCAGCAAATTCCGCTTGCGCTTGGTGGTGGGTGACGCCTTCTGCGGCGTGTCGTTGGACGCACCGTCGCCGCCGTCGCCTTGTTGACCGTCTCGTCCATCAGCTCGCCCATCTGTAGATCCGTTACCATTGCCGTTGCGACGCGCTGAGCCGAACGCCGTGCCTTCGTCTTCTCCTTCCCACCCGCGTGCCGCCATTTTGTACTGTGTTGGTTGTTGGCGCCAAAACTCTGACCACCACTCTGGAGTCCTGAATTTACGTGGTGCACACTATTCGGGAACAGAAATGGTGCCCCTTGTTTTCTCATTTTCTCAAACTGGTCCCATCACTACTTTGAAATCTCAAAATTTGCGAGGGAAAAAAACATGGCGACAACAGCAGAAGCAGTGTCCACGCCAGCGACTGTCGGCATCCGTAGCTTTGTGGACGCGTTCCTCGTCGACCGTACGTGGCGCCACTGGATAGAGTAGTGTTTCCTGCATCGAGTGGTGGTGTTCACGGGGTTTAACTTGCTGTGCCAGTGAATGGTGCGGTCACTGAAAGCGCGCGAGCTGTGACTGGCGATATTGAGAATGCGCTGCATCAGGTGCGCGTTGCTATGCTCGGATGGCCATCGTGAGATATCGCGAAGTATCAGTCCCTGACTGGTCATGGCTGCAGAAACTGGCATCGTGCGGAGACAAGAAGAAGCAGGCGAGGCAGCTCAGTGCTGTCGTAAAGGTACTTTGTTTTTAGTAACGATCACTCCTCAATTTGCCATGGCGGCTACCTTAACCAAGACTACATCTATAATGGTGGTATGCAGGGCTCCAGTGCGTACATCAGCAAGGTCCAGTCGGCGTTTGAGAAGAACTTTGACAAGTTTGAGCTCTATGTGCGGCGCAACATTGTGATGATCCCGTCGGACGTAGCCGACCGCGTCGAGGATATCCACGCGAAGCGGCTCGAAGCTGCTTCCGCAGTAAACGCGAGCGAGACTAGTGAATCTGCTGCGCGTACAAAGGAGGACGATTCGCATTTGTCGCCGCAAGAGCGTCGAGAGAAGGAGCTGGAAGAAGAGCTCCGCGCGCTGCGGCTCCAGATCCGCCAGCTCGAAGAGGACACGCAGCAAATAAAGTTCGAGCATGAGGCACTGGAAACCAAGGCGAAGCAGTTCCAGCAGGTCACGGCCAAGCTCGAGTTCCTGGACCAGATCTCATCGACGACCATCTCGCCGCTGAAACGCACGGTCGACCACGTGACAGCGCTGCAAGAGTCGCTGGACAAGATGGAAGGTGTCCAATCTACACTGGAGGAAGATACACGCGTGTTCAAGCGCCAGAAGATTGACACGCGCGACACGTACCGGAATCTGCGCCAGCGGTTCACGGCCCGAACAGCGACAGTCGCTTTCGCCTCGCTGGACGACCTGAAGCAGCTCAACACCACGCTCAGCGGCGCCTAGCGAGTTATCTACAGTATTCTATATATGGTAAAGCCAAGAGCTTCGTGCGTTCAACTTTCCACCGCGGAGTCCTCGTCGAACTGCGCAAGGCACGCATAGCGAGCATTCTCATTTCTTGCCCCAGCGGCTGTGTGCGACGTGTGACCGTGGAGTGTATGTGCTACTTGAGCAAGCAATCACCCAAACATCGGGTATTTGGGTTTGGCCACTTTTGGGGCAGTTCATGTATACCCCTATCCCTAGTGGAACCGCGGTCCAGCGGTTCGGCCTCAGACTAGGTCGAACCTCGAACCGTGAGTGTCCAGTCTTTGGGGTTCCGCCCTCCAGCCAGCCATTCGCTATGGCCTCTGAGCGGAGGCCAGCGATTCGAGTCCCGAGTCATTTCGCCTTTGAAGTAAAACGAAAGCAAAACCATGGCTGTCGGTGAGTACACGCTCCTGCGAATATGAGCTCGAGGCGGTGAGCAGAGGCGGCAGCGAGCAAGCGCGTTAGACGCGCGAGATCTGCGCGGTGCCGTGCGTGGTGGTCGTGTGTCCAGAACTGGCGAGACGATCCAGATATGCGACCGGGAATTTACGGAACAATTTGCAGTCGAGCGTGTCGAGTATCCAGTACAGATTTAGCGCGCATGCAGCGAGCGACTCGACAGTGAACAAATGCAATCACCAAATGTTGGCGTTGGCGTGTTGATGCGTCCGCTCTGAACCTGCCCACTCTGCGCGCCGCCTCTGCTCTCGCGCCATCGTGGCGGTCATTCGAAGAAACATTCGAATTAGTATTGATGGCGCTATTTTGGCTTGAACCATAGGCAAGAACAAGCGTTTGACCAAGGGTAAGAAGGGTGGCAAGAAGAAGGTGTACGTGCTAAAGCTGCATCGTGATTATTAGTCGTGATTATTAGTTGCTGGATGGAGGCTGATACTCTGTATATATTTTCCCAACAAACAGCGTCGACCCCTTCACCCGTAAGGACTGGTACGACCTCAAGGCGCCGGCCATCTTCTCGGAGCGCAACTTCGGCAAGACCCTGGTGAACCGCACGGCCGGTACCAAGATCGCCTCGGAGGGCCTCAAGGGCCGTGTCTTCGAGGTCTCTCTCGGCGACCTGAACAAGGATGAGGAGCAGTCGTTCCGCAAGATCCGTCTCTGCGCCGAAGAGATCCAGGGCACCCAGATCGTGACCGGTTTCCACGGCATGGACTTCACCCGCGACAAGCTCTGCTCGCTCATCCGCAAGTGGCAGACGCTCATCGAGGCGTTCGTGGACGTCAAGACCACGGACGGCTACACGGTGCGTCTCTTCTGCATTGCGTTCACCAAGCGTCGCCCGAACCAGATCCGCAAGACCACGTACGCCCAGAGCGCGCAGGTCCGCGCCATCCGCAAGAAGATGACCCAGATCATCACGGACGAGGCCTCCAAGTGCGACATCAAGGACCTGTTCCTCAAGTTCGTGCCGGAGATCATTGGCAAGGAGATTGAGAAGGCCACCCAGGGCATCTACCCGCTGCAGAACGTGTTCATCCGCAAGTGCAAGGTGCTTAAGAAGCCGAAGTTCGACCTCGTGCGCCTCATGGAGCTCCACGAGGGCGGCGCCGAGGAGAAGGGCGCCAAGGTCGCGCGTGCTGAGGACCAGCTCGTCGAGACGCTCGCCGGCTCGGGCGGCCGCTTGTAATCACGCTTCCACGGTCCGCACACAGACTGGAGCTGCTTGCTAGTGTTTTGGGGGAGAACTGACTCGGGTGCTGCCCTGCGCCTGGCGAGGCGTGGAGCACGTCGTTGGCTTCTTTCTAATCGTATCAAGAATAAAGGCGAAATTCAATCCACACTTTTTCGAGAGCGTGGCAAAAAAAAAGAAAGAAACAACATGTGAGATATCCATTGTACTTGTCCAGCGTCAGTCCCATGGTGCAGATTGATCTACTCAACGAAGCACCCAAGCGACGCTTGAAGAGTGGAGCGTCGATGACGAAGCAGCAGAGAGGAGTTGAGGTGGGGCCGGTTCTGGTAGTTTGTCTTAGTACCTCGCTGGAGTGACTACAATTACTTTTTGGTGTTGCAAATCCTGTGTTGGTGGTGTTTGATGACCGCTTTTCCCATTAATATTGTGACCACCATGGCGACTAATGAGGAGCGGAAGAAGCAGCTAGAGCGCAAGTTCGTCGAGTCGCGGCCTCCGCTGGCGTACGCCAAGCTCCAGGGCCGCGTAGGTGACGACACGCCTTTCGAGATGCTCATCACCCACCTGCCCGTGGAGCTCGGGCGCGGTCCGCTTTCCGGTGCGTTTCCTTTCCCTTCTATTTGCTCTCTCGCCACGCCGTTTACTGATATGGAAGATTGTTTCTCGAACCTAGTGTCGCCCGGGCCGCGCCTCTCACTAGGCGAGCAGAAGGCGCTGTCGAGACAGCACGCGCTGATCCGCTGGAACCAGGACAAGAGCTGCTTTGAGCTCGAGTGTCTCGGCAAGAACGGCGTGTTCGCCGCCGGCAAGTTCATTGCCAAGGACGCCACGGTCGAACTGACCTCGCGTATGCCCATCAAGATCGGCCCCGCGCGACTGTACTTTCTCGCGGCGATCCGGTCCACGTGCAGCACGATGAGCGGCTTTAAGATGATGCAGAAGGCGTTTGAAAAGGCCGCCGCCAAGGGCAAGATCTCGGCCTCGACGGGGCTCAGTGTCTCAGATCTCGTCGCGCAGATCATGGAGATGTTCCCCAAGAGCGAGCACGAGCTGGGCGGTTTGAGCAATCTCCAGGACTTTATTACGTACGTGTGTGTGTGTCAGGTGAACTGGATGGGGTGTAGTTGCACAACGATTGCGGCGACTAACTTGGATGGGGAGCGGCTACTGTGTATGGTATAGGCAATATATCACGGAAGATACGCTCAACTTTGAGCCTATCGATGGCACGAGTCCCATCCAGTACCGGATGAAGCCTGCAGCACCCGCCCAAGCCGTTGGAGCGGCTGCTGCATCGACCAAGCCGGACGACAATGACGCTGCACGGAAGAAGCAGCGCACCGATTAACTTTAACGTTTCATCTCAGTTTTTTTTCCATATCGTCACTGTCAGTTGTCTTACGCGTAGTCCTTGGCCGCCTGCTCGAGCAGTCTCTCCGCGAGAAATCCGCCGAATCGCTCACGTTGCCTCTCCATCTGCGAGGCGCAGAGCGCGTCCACGTCGTACGCGTCTTCCTCGTGTGCCTCTGCGTACCGAGGCGCATATGGCACCGGTCCGTACTCGGGCGTGAATGTCGTAAATGCTCTTCCAGCAGGCTGCTTGAGCAGCTCTGCATGCTGGAAGCGAGCGTACTGCTTGTCCCACACACTCGACCACAGCGCCTCAAAGCGAGCAACCTCGCTGGCCACTGCCACGTGGTCTGAAAGCTGAGCGATCTGCGACTGCTGCGCCGTGCCCACGCGGCCGTGGACGTGGTACACATGTGGGAGCACACGCTGCCAGATCCTCCGGTGGTCGTGCTCTGAATCCAGCAGCCGCTCGGTCACGACGGCCCAGTGGCTCATGTCCAGCGTGAGCTTGAGGCTTGGAAACGCCTCAAGCAGCTCCAGCGTGGGCCACGGCGAGTAGAAGATACGCCCGCGGTGGGTCTCGTACGACACGTCGTCCACGCCCAGACGGCTCTCGATCTCCATGGCGTGCGCGATGAACTCCATCTGGTCGAGCTTGTTCCAGTGGTCGCTGCCCGTGTGCGCGTTGACCCACACGCGACCCGGGAAGGCCTCGGTGACCGAGCCCAATTGGCGCTTGTACCGTTCCAAATGCGTCTTGACGCTCTCAGATTGCTGATGCAGGTTGCAGTCTTCGTAGTCGGCCCAGCCCGAGTAGACGCCGGCGATGAGCTGCAGCTTGTGCTTGGCGAGCAGGTCGTTGACCAAGCGTGAGCTGCCCAAATGCGCCAGATCGCCTAAACTCGCCTCGACGCCGTCAAAGCCCTGCGCCGAGATACGCGCGAACAGCTGATCGGCGTACGCGACCTGATCCGAGGAGGACGTCAGTCCCAGTCGCGCGGCGCTGGGCGTGCCCCATAGCGAGCGGAAGCCCTTCATCGCGAATGCCATGGCTCGATCGGCGATTTGATGAATTGCGCATCGAGCGTCCCAGCAGTGCTACTGCTGACGTTTGTGCTCTGGGTTTGAAAATTACGCTACTAAACAATAAACTACAAGTGTAGACGGAACAAATCAATTATTGGACACTATGGACCCATGTTGATGCTGTGGTCACCCATTTTGACCATCGACAAACTCGCCTATCTACTTAGCGCCTTTCGCGTCGCTAGTGTCGTCGTCGTCGTCACCACCTGCACTTTTCTTTGCGGGCGATTCGTCATCGTCCTCACCGGCACTGCGTTTCGCTGCGGATTTCGCGTCGGCGCTCTCGTCGTCGTCGTGGTCGCCGCGTTTGCTCTTTTTCTGCGCGCTGGCGCGGCCGCGCATGGCCTTCATGAGCTGGTAGAACGCGTCGTAGTCCATGGACGCCAGCACAATCTCCAGAAAGCTGTCGGCTCGCGTGTCGCTCTTCGTCGCTTTCTCCACGATCTCCGCAAACTCCTTTTCCGAAATGCCTTGCTTTTCCAGAAAGACTGGCAGAAAGACAGCAACACAATTTCACAAAACTGTGTGAGAAATCAAAACCATTTCCCTGTTGCCTCTCTCTCTCTCTCTCTTTCTCGGGGGGGGGGGGGGGGGGGGGGGGGGGGGGGGGGGGGGGGGGGGGGGGGGGGGGGGG
>JAADWZ010000398.1:0-29044 GCA_023336445.1 Pythium dissimile | reverse complement strand
GCTTGGCTTCTGAGTGGGTTTCGTTTAAGTTAACTCCCAGCGGCACGCTGTGTGGGGGAGGCAGTAGTGGTCTGTATGTTTCTGTAGTGTGGCCTGCTTCGTGGCACGCTCTGTTCGAATCGCGTGTGTGTGCGTGTGTGTGCGTGTGTGTGCGTGTGTGTCGCCATCCGCTGTGCGCAGCTGCAGGCGGACGAGCATGGTCGTGAGAGAGTTGTCTCTTACCAATCTCGGCAACACCAAGCATTGGAGAAGAACTGTCCAGTTCATGAGAAAGAATTGCTTGCGATGAAGTACGCGCTCGTCAAGTTTCGAGTCCATATCCCAGGGCTCGCCCTTCATCGTTTACATGGATCACGCGTCATTACGCACGGCCACGCAGCACCGCATGTGTCGCCACACATGGCTCGCTGGTTGTCATTCTTCGCGGAATACAACTTCGCTGTCGAGTATAAGCCGGATCGGCTGAACATCCTGGCTGATACGCTCCCTCAGCGTCCCGGTTACGAGTTAAACCGCGTTACCTCCCTCGTCTCGGATGTCTACGATCTCATTCGCGACGCGTACGATCGCGATGCGCTCTGCGCCTCCATCATCCAGGCTCTCGCTGCCGCCGGCGCGGATTCGACTTTATCGCCTCGCATCCGTGCGCAACTCCATCGCTACACCTTTGCCAACAGCTTACTCCACTATCGGATCAGCTCCGATGAGCCCAGTCGAATTGACGTGCCCAATGACGAGAACTTACGATAAGTCATCGTCTATGGTGTGCATGACGCGCCAGGCGCGGGTCATCTTGGCCGTGAGAAGACTTACGGCCTTCTCAGCCCACAAATATGGTGGCCTAAAATGTACAAGGGGGTGTCGCGATACGTTCGCTCTTGTGAGCCGTGCCAGCGAGTCAAGCCGGGAGCGCACTCTCATGCGCCGCTGCACAGTTTACCTGTCCCCAGCGACTGATGGCGCTCGGTGAGCCTCGATCTCTTCTTCGACTTCCCGCGTACGCCGACGGCCACAATGACGTACTTGTCTTCGTGGATCGACTGTCCAAGATGGTCCATCTCACTCCGGCGAGCAACTCCTGCACGGGTTCCGACTGTGCTCGGCTCTTCGTTGACACGATCTTCCGCCATCACGGCCTTCCGGACTCTCTCGTCTCGGACCGCGATCCTCGCTTCACGGTCATTTTTTGACTGGGAGTCTTCCGCATCTTGGGCACCAAGCTGGACATGTCAACGGCTGATCATCCGGAGACCGACGGTCAGACCGAGCGCGCCAACCGCGTTGTCGAGGATATCCTCCGCTCCTACTGCTCGGAAAACCACAATCTTGGGCGGAGACGCTCAGTCTCGTGGAGTTCGCCATGAACAACAGTGTTCACGCCTCTACTGGCCTCACGCCATTCTTCGTGAACGGTCTACGTCATCCAGCGTTGCCGCTTTGCCTCGTGGGCGGTTCCCAATCTGGTGAGGGAGGGGCTCGGCAGATTCTTGCGTCCCAATTCTCCCATGCTCCTAAAAGGATTGAGCGGGTCAAACTCGACACGTTTCTGTCGTCCCGCGTAAATATTCTCACTCGCGTGCGTGACGCAATGGCAGCGGCCCAAGATCTACAGAAAGAACAAGCGGACAAACAAGGTCGTGGAAACGCAAATGTGTTTGATATTGATGAATATGTACCACTCAGTACCAAGATCCTTTCCAAGGACACTATATCTAGCTTGGGCAGCACGAAGCTGCTTCCCCGGTATATCGGCCCTTTTCGCGTCATCCAACGCAAAGGCACGGCGGACCGTCTCGACCTTCCAAGCTGGATACAGACGCACCCCACGTTCTACGTTGGCTTGCTGAAGCCATATCTCCGCGCCAGACGCTACGAACGACGACGCGGGCGATACTCGCGTGGCGGCTGCTCCGTCCACGACTCGTCGTCGTCATACGCATCGCGCTAGACCCGCCGCTGACCACGTTGGTGATGGCTCTGACGCGGAGGCGACCGCGACCGCGACCGCGACCGCGACCGCGACCGCGACCGCGAACGCGAACGAGTCCGATCGCGACGATGCTCTCGCGACAGCGAACGATCCACTGGTGAGAACGGCGAAACTCGCGCGCGAGGGACGCCAGCTGCTCACGCACTACCCGATTCTCGGCTTCAACACGTTGACGCAACTCAAACTCTTGCTGCGCCGGGCTTGGCTGCGCAGGAGGCGACGCGCTTGGTGTGCTAAACCCATTCGTCGAACCGGTCGAAGTACTCCTTGAGTCGGCCACCAAGTGGGATCACGGTGGGAACGCCGGCCAAGTTGTTGGGCTCGCGGTCACGACGGCGCTTATATTCCGGGAACCTCCCAAGTGATGATACAGTCCTTGTACAGGGGGTGTCGGCGGTTGCGTGCTTCATGTTCTGAATGTCGGCGGCTCTGTACAAGCTCGTGCGCTTTGCAATGCACGGGTTTGTGATCGGTCACAGACCAATCTTGCCGTCAAACGCAACACTTCCGTCGGGATGGAACATACAAGGATAGATCAATACTAAAGCTCACGAGCGCACTTGGAACGAGACCAGCGTTAAAACTCTCTACAACGTCTTCGTCACCCATCAGAAGGTGATGAAATGCATTCTACAGTGGAGTGGTGGAACTGCCTACAAGCCCTCACATGGGAAGGCGAAGCTTCGTAAAAGTTGAGAGTCGCTCGCTTTTCTCCTCTTGCTCTTTCGCGTCCGCGGCGGTGGCTTCTCGTCAGGGAAGAGAAGTAAACGGAGCTCTCATCACTGACGTTGATGACGCGATCGTTGATGAGCTGAGAACGAATATAGCGAAGCACTGGGAATGCAACAGCAAACGTTGGGTAGCGACTTCCACTGACTCCACCGCCGCCGCAAACGGCTCCAGCAAGTGCACCTAGCACTGGATCCCGAACCACTGATTTGGCGTTGATTGAGTGAGCTTGAGCCATACAAATTCCACATTCCCAACTCGCAAGTATAGAGAAACGGCCTTCATGGTGAACCGCAGCTTCAACTAGTGGCTCAGCATATCGATGTTGCGGAGAGGCTTGCGTACGCTGCTTCTTTGCACGGTGCGCGCTAAGTTTTCCGGGTGCGTGCGCATGTACATAGCCACGAATGTAGTCTGGCCCTGCATTAACGTGATCGTCGACTTGCATAGTGTGCAATAGGCGTGGGAAGCTTGGGCCGATACCAGCTATCTGGATCACAGAGACGAAACTCTTCCTGAGGAACCAGAAGTACAAACTCCCATTGCTAGGTCTCTTGGTGTGCACAAGGGGAAATAGGACATTGCGCGATAAGTGTACCAGTTCCCTCTAGGCGAGGACTGTGGCACCCCACTTTCCGAGATTCCATGCCCGCGCCAATGCACCACTTCCACATCTCAAATTCTACTTACCGTAATCAGACCATGCGGTATGATTGTGCTGATTAAAAATCGCCAGATATTGACGCATCCTGTGACTGCAATGCTGTGTGCGCTCGAACCCTGTCAGATGCATGAAATGAAGGCTTAGCTGTTGTGCATGGATATTCCACCACCACAACTTGTGGTCTACAAGTCGTTGTCTACGGCCGCCAGCATCTTCAGCTCAATGGTTGACTGCGCATCTGAATTGGAATGATAGCGCGGGCGGGAATCCCAGCTACCTCGGTACCTTACGGCTGTAGTTCACAAAGTTTATTACGCAACTATGTTGTTATACATGGTACGCAGCGTTGGTTGGAGTTACCCGCCTCAACGTTCACAGGCCCGATTGCAATACATCAGAACTTGTCTCTGATTGGCATAAAATGTTTGACTTTTGAAGCAAAATATTCCGCCAATCAGATCACAATGTTCCACCAACGAACTCCACCGATGGCTTCCCCCCGCATTGAAGCGAAGGCACCGTGCTTCACGCACACCTCCATCCGCCCGCGCTGCAAAATGAGCTGCTCCTCCGCCTCTTCCGCCTCCTCCGCCTCCTCCGCTGTCTCCTCCTCCCCGCCCTCCTCCTCCTCGCTCGTGGCGCACGACGTGCTCGCGAACGCCAACCTCTTCGGCCTCGTGGTCTCGTTCCAGCGCGGCATCCCCGGGCGCATCGTGTGGCTCGAGCGCGCGCATCCGGACCGCGTGCACGCCACCGGCAGCCTCGTCAAGCTCGCGATCGAGCGCGACGACCTGCCTGCGGTGCGTGATCTGCTGCGCGTGATCGACCACTTCCCCTGGTACCGCCCCATGCGCAAGATGGACATGAGCGAGGCCATGAACCACGCCGCGCGGGTCGGCCGGCTGCACATCCTCGAGTGGCTGCACGCCAACACCGCGCTCGAGTGTCTTCCGTGGTCGTTCGCGGCCGCGGCGCGCTGCGGGCAGCTGCACGTACTCGCGTGGCTGCAGACGCACCGCCCTGAGTCGCTGGCCAAGTTCGAGCCGTTCTCGATGGACCGCGTGGCCGAGGAAGGGCGCGTGGACGTGTTCCAGTGGCTCGAGCAGCACGTCGGCGTGCCGTGCACGTCGTCCGCGATGGACTCGGCGGCGTTGAACGGGCACTTGGACATGATCAAGTACCTCCACGCGCACCGCCGCGAAGGGCCGACGCCGCTGGCGATGGACATGGCCGCGCTTAAAGGCCACCTCCACGTGCTTCGATTCCTCCACGAGAACCGCACCGAAGGCTGCACGACCTGGGCCATGGACTCGGCCGCCGCGTACGGACGACTCGACGTGGTGCAGTTTCTCCACGAGACGCGCCACGAAGGCTGCACGGTCAAGGCCATGAACGAGGCCGCGGCACGCGGCAACATGGAGATGGTGCGGTTTCTGCATGCGAACCGCCCCGAGGGTTGCAACAAGTACGCGATCCGCGGCGCCGCGCGCAACGGCCACGTGGAGATGGTCCAATTTCTCCACGAGACGTTCCACCACGCGCACTGCACGCGCGAGACCATGGTCGCGGCCGCCGAGGAAGGTCAGCTGCGCGTGGTCGAGTTTCTGAACGCGCACTGCGACGCGTCCACGGGCAACGCGATCGTGTTCGCGGCGCTGAACGGCCACGCGGAGGTCGTGCAGTTCTTGGTGGAGAACCGCAACGACGGCTGTCTGGTCGCCGCGCGCGACAAGGCGCAGAAAGGCGGATACGGCGCTGTGGTCGCGTACCTGGATGCGCTCATTGTGCCGGGGCTGACGACTTGTGTGAGCACCAACCACGACCGCAAAGACGCGGCGCGGGTGTGTCAGCGCAAGGAGACGATCGCGGCGAAGGTGTAGAGCATGGGAGGTAGTGGAGAGATTTGATAGAGTGGTGGAGATGTGGGGACAAAGTACATGTATTTTAGAACTCGGATCAGCGTTAAAGTGTGTTTGTGTATCTGATCACATCAAATCAGCCACGTGCGTATTTTGAATCAATGATTGTAAGTCAAGGTGGCTAGATTTAAATAAAGGCAGAGTGGGAACTTGATAGGATACATTGGTGCGAGGCGCTTGCCCTGGGGAACGTTAAGACCGTACTAAACAGGATCATTTCTATAGTATGTTGATTTCTACTTGGTTTTCCAACGTAGACATTCTCAATAAGCCCGATGATCGTATCAGGTTCCTCTCGTCGACTCGGGATGTCCGCCTTGTTCGCTGCGCCTTCTGGCTGTGGCGGCTTGGTATTGATGAACGTCCGCTGTCGCATTCCAAGGCAGCGTGAGCGAGGGGAACGATATGAGAGCTTGCTGAGATTCCCCTACCCTCTGTTTATCTCTATTTCCTTCGATTCACTCTATTCGTCTTCAACCATTTCTTACTGTTCTCATCTGACTTCTTCAAATGCTACTCGTAGCCCGACGTCCTCGTATTGATCAGCGTGAGAATGGCGGACCATTTCTCTCTTGGTATAATCCGTTTATTTTAGGTGCTGAGCGGGGAGTCAGCAGGCCATGGATTGTCGACGGTACGCGGCTACAAACTCACGGTGGACTTCGCTCTCTGTGACACGCGCGGCTTGGCGCCCTCGCCGAGGGAGCACCGGTCAGTGTCCTACGGACACTGACCGTAGGGCCCTCGGTCACGCGACTCCTAGCCCTGTCGTTGGCGCCGTAAAGACGGCATGTCCGTTGCTTCCCCCCAACTTCCCAACAGTTCCTTTCGAATCTCCAGCCAACAGACCAGTGCATCCGCCGCCACTCCCCCGCAGAAGGAATCACTCGTGCCAGCGCCAAGTCGCAGCTATTTGATTTGTGCGCCGCTGGACACACAGCACGCATTGGATTCGCGGTCGCCTCGACTATCTGTGTCGCTGGTCTCAATCTCAATTCCTGAAACAGTTTCAATCTTAATCCATAGACGGCGTTTTGTTCTGCACAGCGTACAGTACGTACACACACGGAGAGCCGTCGAGTCGGCCATCCGTTGGCGAGTAGCGCAGCGTAGAAAACGCCAACAGCAGCAACAAAGACGGGGCTTCAAAACTTGGGCGGGATTGAAAAGTTGGCGCGAATGGAGTTGACCACGGCGTCCCCTCGGGCGGAGCAGTTGAGCAGATCCGCGATCAATTGCTGGAGGAGATGGAGTCCCCCAAGCAGCACGCCAACAAGAGAGCGTTGCTCCATGCACACGGAGGTGAGCAATCAATCGGCTAGTATAGGAGGTATCTCAAGCAGCCGCTGGGTGAGCAACCCGCATTTCATCGGAGATGTCCAGATCGTCCTCCTTGTTGCCTTCATCTCCCCCCCCCCCACGCCAATCGGGACCAGAAGTATTACTGAATTCTGAACAGAACGTTCTAGGGTTTCACACGAGTTGATTTTATTTTGGTTCTTGTTATCTGTGTCTGGGAGGACATCTGCACACAGCGGAGATCAGCTCTTCCACGGTGGCAGTCATCAGAGCTTGCGCTGCCATAGTGTAGTACACTGTGTACATCTATGTGAGTCACAAAGAGACTGCAGCAGCACGACAGATCTACACTCGCAAAGTGTTGACTGCCGACCAACGCGCAAAATGGGTCCTTCTTCCAGCCAAGCTGAGAAGATGTGGTTCCAGCAATCGACCTTGCAGAATTCATATACTCCGGCCGATGTGGACCAATGGAAGGATATTCCAGTTCCCGTCACCTCTCAGAATGGATTTGTGCGGGGCTGGTAATCATGGGCTAGACACACCACAATGGTTCAAAAACCGGACGTTTTACTTGGCACGACCGGCATGATTGAAGTTCATTGAAGCGCGATTTGCTTCCCCTTCCCCGCATGGGAAGCGGCTGGCGTCTCGTTTCTGCACGAAGATTGCCATTGCTTTGGGTGGTTCCACTTTCGCAACATGTCCCCTTTGGTGGCAATCGTGTGGGCAACTCCATCGACATTCCAGCGTGCGCCTTTTTTGCGCTGAAAGGGACGGGAAAAGCCAGGAGGAAAGCGGAGATTGTTCTCCGATCGCTGTGATTCGCTTGTCGGCGGTTGTCCTCTCCAGAGATCAAAGATCGAAAAAACCAGCCGAGCGCCGCAGTTGAGGGTTTCGAAACTTGAGCTGTTGAGTGAGCAAGTGGAGAGGGGGGACGAAAGAGACAAAACAGTTTGTGAAACTCGAAGAGCAAACGAACGAGAAAGACCCAACGCTGTACACTGTACAGTACGTAATCCAGTGTGCTGTCGGTCGGTTGGTCCGGCGGTCGAGCGAGCGAAGGAGCGGAGGAGCGGAGCAGCTCACTGTTCAAGCGGAGAACAGTTTGGTTGTCTGTGTCGCGACCAGCATCGCCTTGTGCTCGGGACGACTGCAATACCACAAAACTCTCGCAGCGAGCGAATCTACGGACGGAGAGGAGCGGAGCGGAGAACTGAGTCACATTCTCCCCTCGCGGACGATGGCTCTGCGCGGCAGCTTCAGCTGCGCGTTCACGCGGCGCAACTGCACGCACGAAAAAGTGTTCCACGACGAGTACCAACGGTGCGTTGTAGTGGCGTCGGTCCCTGTAATGCAGTCAATTGAACCAGAACGCATTTCTTAACCGTCTTCCATGACTCAGAACCAATCGGACCAAAGAGAACAAGGTGCTGTGTTCCACAGAAAAAAGTTCCCGCTCTCGACTCGATGAGTCTACTTGGGCTAACACCAACTCTCTCTGTACTATGTGTCGTTCACTGTCCGCTACGGCACTGTTCTCCACAGATCCTCCGGTACGCGTAGATTGTTCTCCGCCCCCCTCCCCCCTCCACAGCTCCTCGCGCTAACCTGCTGCCCCTCCTGCTCCTCCTCTCCTAGTTGCTTCCCTCACTGCTGCCCAGAGCACGTCCGCCGCAGCTACTGCGGCGCCTCGCTTCACCTGCAGGTGGATTTCCACGCCGGCACCGCACCCACGGGCGTCGCGCAGCCCACGCGCGACGACGATCTGCTCGTGTTCGGTCGCTTCCGCCCCCTGGAGACTCGCGGGTTCCACGTGGGCGACCGCGTCGCCGGCGCCGCGATCCTCTCGTCGCTCCAGTCGGAGGAGAACCCCACGGGCGAGTGGATCGAGGCCTGGCTCATCGCCTCCGCCGACCAGGTATTCATTGCACAGAGTTCTCCGCCGCTGGTGGGCGGTCAGACAGTCGCACACGGGAAACTGATCTGTGACGTGTGTGTGTGTGTGTGTGTGTGGCAACTAAATTTTTGTAGAACGCCTGGCTCTACGAGGTGAACCACTCGGCGCGCTGGTACTACAACTGGGGCAGCAGCGCCGCCAAGGACAAACGGCTCAAGCAGCACGTGTTCGAAGTGTACGTGCTTCACCAACCGAGCGGAGGAGCGGAGGGGAGCTCCTCCGAGTCGTTCCAGGTCGCGGCCGTGAGCTGTTCTCCGCCGTTCAAGCTGCTGTCGTTCCGCCGCGCGCCCGTGGAGACGCGCAAGCGCGGCCACGACGAGAGCGGAGAACAGCTCCTCTCGCTCAGCGAAGAGGACGGGAGCAAAGACGAAGAAAAGCTCCACGTGGTGAACCCCTCACGACCATTGGCCCACGGCCAGGCGCCTCTTCCAACAGCTGCAGTGTCTCCGACCACTGCCAGCGCCACAGCAGTGCGATGGCCGTCGGCGGAGCCCCACGGAGAACCGCCGCCGGAGCTCCATGGAACGGTTCCGCCAGCGTGCGAGGAGGAGGAAAAGCTTGCATACGGCGCCCCTTTTCATCCCCCACAGCCGCAGCCGCCGTGGCCGTCGTACCGCCGCCTCTCCGTGCCGTCGCTCGCGGTCCCCAGCGGACTCAATCCTCCTGTGCGGCTGCCGAGTCTCCTGCGCCACGAGTCGAACTCGAGCCAGAGCCAGAGCCAGAGCCAGAGCCAGAGCCAGAGCCAGAGCCAGACGCACTCGCCGCTCTCCAAGCACACGCGGCCGTCCGTCGCCCCGCACGAATACCAGAGACCGTCAGATCTCCACCGCAACCCGGCGTCCTCGCTGGAGCACAGCGGGAGGAGGAGGAGGACGGGAAGAGGAGGAGGAGGAGGAAGAGGGGGAGGAGAGCTGTTCTTCCGACGCGACGAGACGCGATGCGCAAGTCCAGCGCTCCACGTGAGCTCGCGCACGCAGCTGGACGAGCTCGAGACGGTCATGGGCTTCCTGCGCGCACTTCCCTTGGCCCACGCGGCGGTGGACGTGACGTCGCTGGAGACCGAGTTCCGCTTCTACGCGGTGGCGTTCGGCCACGCGCGTCGACAGCCTGACAGCGCGGCGGGTGTGGCGCATGTGGAGCGTCTGCTGGACGAGCTCGGTCTCTCGCCTGGCCACCGCGACCACCACCACCAGCACCAGCACCAGCACTACCAGCCGCCGCTCCATCCCGCGCTCGCGGCCGTGGCGGCGCGGCTGTCGCTCTGGCTGCAGTGCGAGCCGGCGCTTCAGCGCGCGCGCGAGGCGCTGCTCCAGCAGGCCGCCGCCGCGCTGCTCTCCAAGCCGACGCTGCGCGAGGCGCACGAGCGGTTCGTGCACTGGCTACACTCGCAGATCAGCGGCTTTTTGGGTCGCAGCGGCTGGTCGTTGCCAGAGTTCGTGGCGCAGATCGTGCGCTCGAGCCTCGCGCCGCCGCCAGCGCTCCTGTGCGGTGGGGCTGGCGCTGGCACGAGCACGGGCACGGGCACGGGCGTGGGGTTTGCCGATTTCGTGGCGCAGGCGCGCGACCTTTTCGTCTCGCGCCAGGAACGGGCGTCGCCCGCGATCCAGCGGCGGCGCATGCAGTGGCTGAGTCTGAGCGGGTCGTCGCCAGCGACGCCCACCGCCGCGCGCAGTCGACTCAATGGCGTGTGGCGCGCCGAGCTCAGCGGCGTTCGTATCCACCGCCTTGCGCACGTGGACGCGGCGCCGCTGGACGCCGTGCTCTGGTTCTGGAAGCAGCTCAGCTGCGTCTCCGTGACGCTCCACCCGCGCCGCGCCGAGGCCGCACCCGCGGTCGAGATCGTGTCGGCGTTCTCCGCGGGCGAGAGCGAGAGCGCGCTGCGCCTCGTGCTGGACGGGCGCGCGCGCTGGTTCCGCTCGTTCCCCGCGGGCGAGTCCACGAGCGCCGTGCACGTCGGCCGCCAGCACTTTGGCGACTACCAGGCCCTCTACAACCACGAGCTGGACCGCGTCGAGTGCGCCATGTATTCGTGGTCCGGCACGCCTACGACGGCGGCGTACCGCTGGCGCTGGCAGCTCGCACCCGAGCACGCGCTGGGATCGACACCACCCGCCGCAGCCAACGCGTTGGCGTGGTCGTTGCGCGTGCAGCTCATCGTGGAGCGCGGGCTGCTGGCGTCGCCGAGGCCGTGGCCACCAGCGGAGACCGAGCCGCTCGCGCAGAAATGCGACCGCGTCGGCCGCTGGGACCGCGTGCTGCTAGTCGAGTGGATGATGCAGCGCTGAGCGCGGCGGGTCGTCGTCGTCGTCACATAATTGGGTGTGGGCATAGACCTGTCTCCTCTCCCGTCACTGAAGATCGCTTCCCTGAGACGAGGCGGCAGCTTCATCAATACACCAAAACGTCTGACGACCAAGACCCGAATCGATCGATCACGTCCATGCTTGAGACTACAGTACTACAGCGGTCGTCATCAACGGCGACTGGAGCAACGTGAAACACGCAAAGCCGACAACGCCGCTCGGGGGGAGGTTATCGCTGCTTGTTGATAATTGAAAAGGCAGCCCACCTGTGAAAAATTATAATTCTGTCCTTTATCGTAGACAAAACCATAATTTGGTTCATTTCTCCCAATTGTGATTTCTTTCGAGCAGAGGGTTGTCAGGGCTTGGTCGCGACCGCCACATGCGCGCAAGCCGGCAGCGCGAACGCCTCGCGCCACAGCGGATGATGCTCCGCCGGCACAGCGGCGTCCACGCGGATGTGGGTCGCAGCGTCGGCGGCGAACGGGTCGACCTCGCCGTCTAGCACGAGTTGTACATAGTCCAGGACAGTGCGCTCCAGCGACGCCGGGTCCTTGTGGCCGAGGATCGACGCGACCCACTCGCTGGCCATCAGGTCGTCCACGAGCTCTTTGCCGCTGGCGAAGGCGATCGGGTGGCTCAGCGAGTGGACGCGCACGGCCACGAAGCCGCTTTCCTGCAGCTCGTCGCGGAACGTCGCCGCATGGGCCGTGCGGTTGGGCGCCGGCGTCTCCGTCCCCGTCTCCGTCTCTGTCGGAGGGGTCGTCGTCGCAGTTGCAGCCGTAGTCGCGGGAGCCGCGGCGTCCTTTCGGTCTGCTGCTCGCGCCGTGAGGTAGCGGAACATGCGAACGTGCGGGCTGGCCAGGTCCCAGCTTGTGGCCAGCAGCCGTCCGCCAGGAACCAGCACGCGCGCCGCCGCGGCCCAGCCAGCGCCGCGGTCCGGGAACAGAAAGATGCCGAACACGGACGCGACCACGTCCACCGACGCGTCGTCCACGCTCTCGAGCGTCTGCCCGTCGCAGATGCGCGCCGTGACGGCGGCTTCTGCCATGCTGTCGAGCTTGGAGGTGAGCCGGCGGATCACAAGCGGCGACAGGTCGATGGCGACGACCTCAAAGCCCATGGCGGCGGCTGTGAGCGCCAGCAGCCCGGCACCGCAGCCCACGTCGAGCAGGCGGCGTTTAGGCTGAAGCTGGTGGGAGGAGGCAGGTGGCAGTTGGCCGAGGATCAGAGCGTCGCGGCCCCAGAGCCACATCGCACGGCTGAAGGGGCCGTCGTGGAGCGGAGAGGAGGAGGAGGAGGAGGGGGAGTAGAGCGACATGGGGCGGAGGAGGAGGAGGGTGTGTGGACTTGGAGGCTGATGGAGGAGTGAGCAAGGGGAGCGAACGCCGCGCAGGCGCAGCATGACTGAGATCACAATGTGGGAGCCAGGGAGGACGGTGGCGGAGAACCGGAGGGGAACCGAAGTTGACTTTGACACCGAACAGGGCATAGCACGTCGAGCGACCATCATTCTTGACTTGACGTTCCTGCAGTGGAGTCATCCCTCGGATCGTTGATGACGGAATCTTCAACATCGAAACACCTGTCAAAACGCATATTCGCTCCAGCCACGGGGCTGGCGACTGTTCAAAGCCAATTTGGTCGATCTTTCAAGAGCAAGCAATCATGAGCAACAGCGCCGCGGAAGAAGATCCAACCGAAGCGCTGGTGGCGCAGGTGCTGCGTGACATCGCAGCGCTAGAGTCGGCGGTCAGCGGCGGTTCCAAGGGTCTCGACGTCGACGTCGAGATCGTCATCGATACGTCGTCGGCTCCATCAGCGATAGCGGTGACAACAACAACGACCACGATGACCACGTGGTCGTGGAACAAGATGTCGTGGTCGCTGGAGCGGTAGCCGAGCCGACTTTGGTGCCTCCCAGAGTCGAGCCAGAGACCCTGACAACCCAGCAGCAGTATACCGTCACAAGCATCGCCGCCAGCATCGCGGCTGTGGATGCGGATCCGCTGGTCGTCGCGCATTGGAGCCGAGATCCACTCCAGCTGCCAACCGCCCCGAGGAGGCTCCGCAGCCTTCGCCGCGGACTGTCGTCGTCGTCGTCGTCGTCGTCAGCGCTGGAGGATACGCCGCCGCTCGTGGCGCTGATGCCGCTGGCGGCCGCGTTGGGGCTGCTGGTGCTTTTGTCGGCGTGAACCCAACTGCGTCGGACGCGGCGCCGCGTGCTGGAACATGACGACTGGGTGCGCAGCGTCGACCTCATGGAGTCGGCCTACCAGGAGCAGCAGCAGGACCGCGCCACGCCACGGTGATCACCCCACCACCACCAAGAGTACTTGTTTAGGAGTTTTGTTCAAACACGCTGTCCAATTGTATTGCATTTGAAGGGGGACTTGTGCATGTTTGATTGGCTGGAACGAGAACAAAAAGATTGGCTGGAATCATCATTTCCCCAATCCGACACACGAAAGCATGCTGAAGCAACAGCATGAAGGGGAAGAGGACGACGGCTTCGGCGACTTTTTGAGCGAGGACGAGGAAGAGTGCGCGCTGCAGACGCAGGAGATGGCGTCGCTCGCGCGCAAGATGAAGACGGTGAAAAAAAGCGCTTTTGCGGCGCGTAGAACCGTTCTTTGGTGGTGGCTCTTAGCACTATTCTTGTAAATGGACACTATATAGGTAGGCGTGCGCGACGCCATCGACTGGGGCAAGGAGAGCTCGCTGCAGGAAGGCTTTGACGCGGGCTTCTCGATGGCCGCGCGCGATGGCTTCCGCTTCAGCGCGCTGCGCGGACTGCTTCTGTGCGTGTAGCGTCGTGGCTCCAGTAGAGGGATCTATCTAGCAAAGGAACTGACAAGGCGGCGTAGTGTGGCTCAGGTGAGCGGACTGGCGGGGTCGCTGTCGGAGGAAGAGACAGCAGAGCTGAGCGCGTGTATGGAGGCGCTGCGGCTACGCTCGCAGCGTGTGCCAACGGTGGCCGTCACCAAGCCCGAGACCATCGTCGATGGCGCCGCCGATGCGCCCGCGGAGATCAAAGTTATCGGAGAGGAGAACAGTCGTCGAGACGATGAGGACGATGCGTTGGTCGCGCGTGCGACAGAGTGGGCGATTCGGCTGCAGCTGCCGGTGGAGCGTCTAAGAGAGCACCAATAGAGCAGGAGCAATCCATGCGGATGGACAGTCACCGCCGGTCAATGGATCCGAAAGTCGGCTCCATTGTCTTCTACTGCCCCCGCCCGGCGCTGGTCTTGAAATTTGGGGATTTGAAGCTTGAGTGGGCGGTAGTAATACTACCGCGGATCAACGCACGGCTTGCTCGGGTTCTCCATCGGCTGGCTGCACTGATAAGTGCACGGCGGTCTGTAGGGGAGTGAGAACGGTTGTGCGGATTCTCCTTAAACAGTACTAACTCGTTTCACGACGCCACTTTCCCGTGGCCCCCAGCGGCCGAGCCAGTCCGCTTCGCATCATGAAGACCAACTCGCGCTCGATCTCGAAGACCAACTCAAAACACTGCGAGCGGCATCCGCGACGTATTAGTTTTCGCAGAGGAAAGTTGTCGCCCTCAAGCTACGTCTGAAAGGCGGGGTATCTGTTTATAGGGTAAATTGCCTTCCAATCAGCGTTTTCGCCTCAATTAATTGGCCGAAAACCCGCCTAAACCGACACCAACTCATTAGAGTCCGATTCGGACCCGCAACGGAGAGGCAGCGTCTCCCCACTGCTGCTTTCCTTGATCTTCCTCGCTCGAATGGGCAAAGCAAGCGAGTTGCTGCCGCGCTGGCTCGTCAACCACCACGTAGCGGACGCGGCGTCCCCTCCTCCCCCTCTCTCTCCTTCTCCCCCTTCTCCTCCTCCTCCTCCAGCACACCTGCCATTGCGCGCGTGGGACGATGGCTTCACGCCCAGCGGCTGCGACGCGCGGCCGACCAAGATCGTCTCCCCGCAGCTCAAGACGCATCCACAAGTGTTCCGCGTGGTGGACGAGGCGGTCCACGCGGCTACCGCGGATCTGCTCTACGCCAGCGCCGCGCGCGCCACCGTCTGGGGCGTGTTTGTGCCCACGCGCGAGCTCTCAGTGGGCCGCGCGGACGTGGTTGTGGACGTGGGTGTGGACGTGGACGTACTGAGAGCGCAGCTGCAGCTGGAGGACGAAGCGGCGATGGACCGAGAGAACAAAAAGCGGCACCGCACGGCGCTCGCGCGATTGGCGGTGGAGGAGTTTTTAGTGAACCAGGGTGATGACGTGATCAGCGCGGACGACTGGTGCCGCGCGGCGGGCGTGGCCGTGTGGGTCATCGCCTCGGACTGCGACGACAAGACCGAGTACCATTTAGACTACGCCGAGATGCTGCGGTACGAGACCAACGTGATCTTCCCTCCGATCTACGGCGCCACGCTCCACGTTAGTCCGCTCGCCAACGACGACGCGGTAGACGCGCAAGACGCCAACACCCGCGTGGTGGACGGCGGCGGCTTCCACGTGAACACGCGCGGACTGGACCACTACCAGCAGTACGGCTACAAGACGCGGCTCGCCCCCGCCAAGCTGTCCACCGACGATCTCGAGGCCAAGGTGCACACCGAGCCGGGGTGGCAGAGCGTGGCGTACAAGTACCGACGCGGCATCGTGTGCGACGGCGAGTTTCCGCACTTTAGCGGCCGCGTGCGCGCGCTGCCGCCGTCCGCCAAGCGCGTGGTCGTGGGCTTCAACCTGTTCCCGCACGAGATCGGCGCGTTTGTGGAAAAGTTCCCCGAGCACAGCGACGCGTTCAACAAGTACGTCAAACTCTCGCAGACGGCGGCCAAGCAGCAGGCGGCGCAGTGGAGCGTCGAGAGTCTGCGCAAGAACCCGCGGCAGGCCGCGTTCATCAAGTATCTCGCGCGCAAAGTGCGCGAGAAACAGGCGCAGGCTCAGGCACAGTCCGAGCAAGCAGTCGTTGTAGATGCGGCTAGCGGAGCGCCGAGCGTGATTCGGGCCGTTTGAGAGGAGAGATTGACAGTCTGGATTATAACTAGTAGAATAGATTCAGTTGTGTCGGAAGAATTTGAGGCTGACCCAGTTGGCGTAGAACGCGAGAATGGACACAGGGATCGTGAGCGGCACAAGGTAGCAGTAGTACGTGTCCTGCTCGATGGCACTCAGCAACTTTCGGCTGGACGCTGGTGTTGGCTCAGCGTGCTCGTCGAGCAGCATCGATGGGAGTTTGGCGAAGAACATCATGTACCTACACAGAACGAAATCAGTAGACTGCCGGCGTTTGCTCCTTGGGGGGCCTTTTCGGCTGCAGTGGGGACGCACATGGAGAGGAGGAAGCTAGAGCCAGCGAACAGAACGATCACGTAGCCCCACACGGCGCTCGTGGAGCCAGCGCGGCGCGCGTGGAGCGCGTCCGCCGGCGCTGCGGTCGCTGTTTCCGTCCTCATGTGGGGAATTTTGGAGATTGAGCTCTTCGTTTAGAATCCATAACTGGCATCTATCGTTTCTATTTTGAAGACCTGATGCCCCCCTCGACGGAGTGACACAATATCGTCGCTGGAGTGAGACGTGACGAACTGGTGGGGGGAACAGGAACATTTTGAACAAATGGGTCCCCATTGGAGCTCAGAGAAGAACTGTTCTCAGAGAGAACAGTTCCGTTGTGCCACTTATGAAGAGAACTGTTCTCCATAGTTTAATACACGAGAGCCATTGCATGTGGAGAGAACAGTTCTGTAGAGTTTGTTACACGATATCCCTTCTAGCTGGGGCTTTCGTTCCGGTTCTCAGAGTGGTTCTGCGGTCTGAGCTCCTCGTCCTTCTTCGGACCACCATCACCACCTATACTGTCCCCAGCCAGCAGCGCTGGGTTCGCCCACAGCACAGTGCCTGGTGCGAGCGGCAGCAGACGAGCTCTTGCTGCTGACGCCTGCGTGGTAGAAACAGCGCTGATGCCCGGGAACGAGATCCGCTGGAGGTGCTGCACGAGTTGCTCCAGGCTCTCGAGGTTGCGCGTGGTCGCGTCCACTTCGTCCTGAAGCTCCTGCATCACCTTCTTGAGCCGCGTGATCTCCTCCAGCAGCTCCACGCGGCGGCTCCGACGGATGTCCACGGAGCGGAGCCGCTCCAGCAGCATGAGCTGCATGCGGTTCGCGCGCGAGAGCAGCAAGCGGCGGTCAGCCAAACGCCCAGTCGATGTGCGGGGCGCTGTGGAGATCGCTGGATCACTCCGCGTCTGGTACATTCGGAGCGGCTCGGTCGTGTTCACCACGGGTGGCGGTAGGTGTTCCTGACCATTCACTTCGTCACCGTACGCAGCTGCGATCACCCCTTCAGGCCGCGGTCGCGGTCGCGGGCGCCTGGAGGGAGCTTCGACCAACGTTGACGGCATTATTGGTGTCGGCGTTGGCGTTGGCGTCGGCGCTCTCCGCTGCTGGCGCACGATGGACGGCGCCGTGATGGCGGTGAGCGCGCGCTTGCGCCGGCGCTGTGTCTCGAGCAGCATGTGTTCAGTTATGGGCCTGTTGGGAGTTGGCGACCTCGCTGTCGGCCGTTGTCACGAATCGATGGCCTTTGCGTGGCTGTTGGCGTGGGGAGTTGGTCATTAACTGCTGAGGGTGGCACGTCGTCGTCTCGCATGCGCGTTGGTTGCTACGAACAATGGAGGGCAGAGCTGGTGGTGAGAGGCGGTGGAGTCTGCTTCTTTTGTGTACTGTGTTGTTCTCACAGTGGACGGGGAGAGTGTCGGCGTGGATGAGAACATCCACGGTCACAAAAGTTAACCTCAAGGTCCTTGTCGCAAGGGATCACAACAATCGTCCATGTGTGGTCGCCTATAATGTATTTTTTACATGAAATTTGTATGTGCAATTGGATAACCAGATTCGGACGGTCGGAACCAGTATCTGCTCGGACAGTCGTAGCTAAAACATGGGTGAAGACCAGCTGGGCGACCTCACACTTAAGTGGAACACAGTGAGGCCAGATAGATGCCCACAGAGACACGCGACAGTGCTTCGCAGCGAACGGGCAGAATGAGACGAGTTTGCTTTGCTTTCGCTCGCTTGGAAACTCTGTTGGCAGCCTGACCCAAACAAGCACATCCAACATCACCTGCACACGCCAATGGAATCGCGAAGTGGCCAGAGTGGCGGGTTCATCACAGTGCAGTACGCCACATAGATACCTGGAACAGTAGCCGACCCATATCCGTTCCGTTTTGTGACGATATTGATCTCGGTTCTGCAGTGTGGTCAATACCGATTCGGCAGTCTAAACCACACTGTGCACTGGGATGGCAGCTGTAGACACTCTGGTTGCACCTGCATGTGAAGGAGATGTTGGTGTGCGGTGGTTATCACAACATGAAAATCGTGGTCTAAACAGCCAGGGGGAAATGAAAGCCAAAGTCCAGAGTGACGTGCCTGCCTTCTTCTGGATACTAAGTCCCATCAGGAAGAACATAAGAAACTGTACTGTTTTCCAGTGGACACGACACGATGTGAGAAAATATTTCGCTTGAGGACAGTCGCAACCCCAGTAATTCCGAGGTTCTTCTGCCATTCGCAATGTGGTTGATCATCAACCGTTGACCACATCAACTTGATGTGATTGGGGCTTTGAATCGGAAGGATCAGATCATTTCTCAGACTGCACCAATGAGAATATCAGATACGGACATTACCGAATTGAGTACGTCAATTACGTTAAATCAGTACTATGATGGAATATCGTAGTAGACATCCATCTCGATCAAAGTACAGTGGACTTCCGCATGGTATGAAAACACGGAGTCATTACTGTGATGCAAATGTGACCCTGCTGCTGGCGATGCAATGCTTCTTAGTTGGAACTTCAGAACTTCACTATGCTTCCAAGTTGGAAGCAATGCAGCTCTGAAAGAAATGCACAGATCTAGGGTGCTGTAGATGATATTACCTGCATTGACTGTTGACACAGAGTTTCGCCCAAGCAAATCCAAGCTAGAGCGACTAGGCCGAGCACAGTGCTCAGCACTGCTACCGCCATATCTTTGGAACATCTTGAATGAAGCGGTGCCGATGGGTACCCGCAAATATTTGATCACTTCAGCGACATGAGGAACTCGGCAGAATGGTGGAAGCCACTGAGTTGAGGTGTGGCTTGGTGGGCATGCTGAAATTTCGCTCAGTTCCGGAACTTTGACTTTCGATTTAGCATGAACTTCTTGCCGAAAGTACGAATTTTGCAAATTTTGCAAATTCATTGAAACAGAGCCCACTTTGATCACTTTGTTGACCCCTAATCTCTCTACCGCGTCAAGGTCGATTCAAAGAAAGAGCAGTTGAAACAACTGATTGAAGTCCGAGAAATTAGAGCAAACAAGTGTTCTAAATACCCAGTACCAAATTGAGTTAAAACTATTTTGTCGAAAGACTCATTCTTGCGTCGTACTGGTTGAATAGCTACTTCCAATAAAATCCGTTTTCGTCGTTTAGACCCATACCCCTAGCCCCTAAAGGCTGTCGTTCCCGTGTTTTTCCAAATTGCCCGAAGTGACTCCTTTCTGTTGGGTTTGATTTGTGGGCTGCCATTGCTCACTGGGCCAAGGAGGCCAGCTCCGCGCTGACTCGACGTAACCTGTTGGCGTCCAAGAGCCAACAGGAACCCGACCATTCTGGAATTTCCGACTGTTCACTTCCCTCCTCCGAGCGTGAAAGTATCTCCCCTCTCTGAAATCCCACCATGTTGATGAAGACCACGATGCGTGTGCTGGCGGCTGTAGCCGTGGTGGCGCTCTCCGCCGCGTCCGTGGACGCCGGCGACTCGACCATGTCGCTGGGCGACGGCACGACCGTCAACACGACCAGCAAGACGACCATTTTCCTGGGCACCGAGTACAACCCGGACAAGTGCGTGCTCCAGTTCAACAGCCTCCAGTGCAAGCTCGAGCCAAAGGACGACTGCGGCGCGCTCAACGGCTACCCGCTCGAGTGCGTCAAGTTGGGGCTCCAGAACGGCAAGCAGAAGGTCCAGTGCCAGTGCCGCGCCAACGAAACCGACGTGTGCCAGAGCTCGACGGCGGCCTCGAGCGGCATACCGCAGTTTGGCGACTGTAGCGAGGAGAAGCCGTGCACGGACTCGTACGGCCACGTATCCTCGGCG
Organism: Pythium dissimile; assembly: GCA_023336445.1. Taxonomy (NCBI): domain Eukaryota; phylum Oomycota; class Peronosporomycetes; order Pythiales; family Pythiaceae; genus Pythium; species Pythium dissimile. The sequence goes on along the minus strand of JAADWZ010000398.1, from coordinate 9,056 downwards.
CTGGAGCTCCGCATTTGCGCGGAGAAGATCCACTGCGTCAAGGAGATCAACACGACCGCGACCGTGCCCGCGCAGATCTGCCACACGTGCCGCTCGTGTATCGCGCAGAACGACGCCTCGAACACCAAGCTTAGCGACAAGCGCCGCTTCGACTGCACCAAGATCTGCCCCAAGGAGGTGCTCGACTCGATCGCCAAGCGCAACCAGCAGGGCGTGGGCATCGCGGACGAGCTGAGCTCGGGCGAGGACTCGTCTTCGGGCTCGGGCTCGGACGAAGGATCCATGGACGGCTCGAACGAGACTGCGGCGCCGACTGGCAGCAAGGCCGACTCCACGAGCGCGGCGGTGCCGTCGGTGTCGTCGGTGACGGTGGTCGCGACCATTGTAGTGGCGTCGCTCTCGGCGGTGGTGATGCTCTAAGTTACATGTTCTCTCCTCCCCTCCAGTCTTCTGTGCTTTGCCCGTCCCCCGAGCGCCAGCAATGGGCGCCCTCTCGGCCGGAGGCGTTTGGGGGAAAGACGGTGAACTGGATACAAATAAAACCAACGCTTGACCCTTGACGTTTTTGATTCTGATTTGTTCTTCTCTAGTACTGTAGTGTTCTCCTCTGCTCTATCCTGTGGAGGACTTTTGAGTTTGCGCGCCACTTTGCTACAGGCAGGCCGGGTGGTGGGATTATGTGCATGTATGTGGACACTAGAGTCTATCGGCTCCGGCCGTTTTGTTGTTCGCTACGAGTGCCTCCAGGTGGCAGCCCTCGTTAATTTTTGAAGGAGAACAGAGAGAGAATGTTCTCCAATACAACGGAGTGATATTTGTTGGGAAATGATTTGTGATTTGTGTTGAACTTCCAAATGGAAGATTGCAAGGCTACTTGCCGATGTACGTGATGGTGCACCCGATAGAGAGCAACACGACATGGACGGACACGCACCAGATGAACGCGTAGAACAGCCACAGAGTACGCACACCAATGCATTTCCCGGTCCACGGGCAGTGGTGATCGAGCTAGGGTCAGCACCAGTCCGGTATTTATGTCAGTTCCGGGACACTCGATGCGGATCAAAATTGTCAAGAACGGTTCCGCGTACCTTGTTAACACACACACCGCAGTCGGAGCAATGCGACGCCGTCTTTGGTCGTCGAACTTGGCATTGCGCTGTCTCGACAACCACGAGATAAGAGACGAAAACAAACAACACAAAAGCAAAGAAACAAAACACACAAAACAAAAATGCAGAAGAAAACGCACCGCAGATAACACCACCCCCGCTGATGTTGTCGCCATTGGAGAGGTATCTGAGCGGCTGGTTGTTGTCATAAATGACGCCCGGGTCGCTGCATGCGACCAACGAGAACACGACGGTCGTGAGGATGCTGGAGACCACCAGCGCGGCCTGGAAGCCAACGTTGAAGTCGTCGCTCCTGTCAGGCGGCGGAACAAAAACACTCGAGTGTCAATTTCGCTAACAAATTGTTGGACCAAAGAACAAAAACCACCTACAGGAGAACAAGAAAGACCGGACCGATGGAGATCGCGTAGGTGGCCAGCATAAACATCCAATGCGGGCCGATGTGCGCGGTCAACGGGAAGTATCCGTAGTCGCTGGAGCAGGAATAAAGGATCCAAGTGCGCCCATAGCGCACGCAGCAGCGGCCGCGAGAGGGGTGGCGCTCGTCCGCGTCGCTGCTGTCCACGTAGGTGGCGCTGTCGGGCGCTGCCTCCAGATCCATTTCGGCGTCTAATGCGGCTGTGTGTTCCTGGTGCTGACGCGTGGCGCTGCTGAGCTTGTCCATCGTGGCAGCAGCGCTGGGCGATTGCATCCTCCAGCAGCAGTCCGAAAGAAAGCGTGTTCCCAAGTTCAGTGGCGAGATGAGACAACTCCGTACGAATCTCTGATTTGACGATTTGGACCAATCATACTCGGTTTTGGTCAGAAAAATGCTACCCGATTGGTAGAATATTGTCGAAGCCAACAATAAACGAACGAGAAGCTCAAACAATAAAATGTTAGTAGCTCATGTGCGGATGGAGGTGGTGATGCAGTTTTGTATGAGGACGTGGATTATAAGTTCAAGCACGGCGCGCTCGCGGTAGCGCTCCCGCATACGACGGGCCGTGCGCTAAATCGTGGCCATCCGCGTCGCTTAAAAGTTGATCGGCTTGCCGTACGCGGCGTTGCAGGCCTCCTTGAAGGCCTCGCTAAGCGTCGGGTGCGCGTGGCACGTGCGGCCAATGTCTTCGGCCGCGGCGCCGTACTCGATACCGAGCACGCCCTCTGAGATCATCTCGCCGGCGTTGCTGGCGATGATGTGGATGCCCAGGATCTTGTCTGTGGTCTTGTCGGCGATCACCTTGACGAAGCCGTCACCCTCGCCAACGGCGCGTGCGCGCGAGTTGGCCATCATCGGGAACTTGCCCACGTTGTAGGCCACACCCTCTTCCTTGAGCTGCTCCTCCGTCTTGCCCACGGACGCCACCTCCGGGTGCGTGTAGATCACGCCCGGGATAGCGTTGTAGTTGACGTGGCCGTGAAGACCGGCAATGTTCTCCACGCAGGCGATACCTTCCTCCTCGGCCTTGTGCGCGAGCATCGGACCAGCGATCACGTCGCCAATCGCGTACACCGACGGGATCTGCGTGCGGAAATGCTCGTCCACCTGGATGCGGCCCATCTTGTCGGTCTGGATGCCCATGTTCTCGAGGCCGAGGCCTTGCGTGTACGCGCGGCGGCCCGTGGCCACCAGCACGGCGTCGGCCTCAATGGTCGAGCTCTCGCCGCCCGCGGAAGGCTCGGTCGTGAGCGTGACCGTGTCGCCGTCGACCTTCGAGGCCGTGACCTTAGTCTTGAACTGGAACGACATGCCCTGCTTCTTGAGCAGCTTGGCAAACTCCTTGCCGAGCTCGAGGTCGAGGCCAGGGCACACGCGGTCGGCAAACTCGACCACCGTGACCTTGGCGCCAAGACGTTTGTAGACCGAGCCGAGCTCGAGGCCGATCACGCCGCCGCCAATGACCACGAGGTGCTCGGGCACCTTCTTGAGTGCGAGCGCGCCGGTCGAGTCGACGATCTTGCCCGCGGCGTTGTCCACCGGCACCGGTGGCAGCGGCGCGACCTCGGAGCCCGTGGCGATGAGGATGTTCTTGGCGCGCACCGTCTCGTTGCCGTTGTTGTCGCTGAGCGCGACGGCCACTTCGTTGGCGGCCACGATCTTGCCGTGGCCCTTGATGTAGGTCACCTTATTCTTCTTGAAGAGCCCTTCGATGCCCTGCGTGAGCGTCTTGACGGCCTTGTCCTTGGACTTCATCATGCCGCCGAAGTTCATCTTGACGTCCGCCACTTCAATGCCCAGCTTGGCAAAGTCGTGCTGCGCCGCGTGGTACATGTGCGTCGAGTGGAGCAGCGCCTTGGACGGGATGCAGCCCACGTTGAGGCAGGTGCCGCCCAGCGAGCCGCGCGACTCGACGCAGGCGGTCTTAAGCCCGAGCTGCGCGGCCTTAATGGCGGCCACGTAGCCGCCCGGGCCGCCGCCCACGACCACGAGGTCGTACTCGGCGGCGGACGAGGAGAAGGCGCGCGAGGCGGCGGAGCGCGCCACCAGCGAGGACGAGCGGCGCGCGATCGAGTGGACGCTGCGCAGCATGGTGTACTGAGGTGGGGAAGGGATCACGAAGGTTCGACGGTCTAACCGAGCGGGGGTGAAGTCTAAACGGAGTGTGTGGGGCTGCGAACGAAGGACAGAAGGACGGGACGACGGCACCAGCGTTTAGACCAAGCAGCAAGGTTGGACCGGGATCTTGGTTTCGTACTTTGTTGGATAGATACGGTAGTTTAGATCCACGCTTTGTCTCAGACCGAGTGGACCACAGTGCGTCATCGCCGAACGCGGTGACGCAATTCAGGCGCGCCGATGCCTTCCATCAGAGTAGCGACTTCAGTAGTCGGCACGCGTTCGACCACTGGCCTACTATCTGCAGTGGTGTTGGTTGCATCTGTCTGTGCGTGTGGGGTGCGGTGTACTGTACTGACCCACTGCTACTGAGGCGTCCACACGTCCACACTTGACGCATGTTGGGGTCAATGCGACTAAACCGTTGGAACCAAGATGCAGCGGACGTTTAGTCTGTTGGTATCAGTCAGTCGCCGGCAGTGGGGCGCTTTGTATCGACCTGTTGGGTGAGAGAGAGAGAGAGAGAGAGAGAGAGAAAGAGAGAGCGCACGACTATACACCCCTATCAACGCGTGTGAGTTGTGGTGAGATTCCCTTCATTTGATGTGGTTCCATTGGAATGGCGTTAGCTCCCATAGCCGACGGGTGAGCGCGGCTATGGTACTGCGGAAAATCCTTGTCGATGCGAGCAGGGTTGCTAGAGGATCTAGAAGTAGATCTGCTGCGGAGGGCCCATGGTGGACTTGAGGTAGAGCACCTTGATGTTCTGCCAGTTCTTCTTCAGCAGCGAGGCCAAAAAGTTGGCCGCCAGCTGCGTGTTGACGACGATCTCCTGCTTCTCGAGCCCGACGTGGCCGATGGCGACGTTCAGGCACATGACCTTCTTCATCTGGAACTTGATCGTGGCGCGCACGGCCTCGGCCTTGTCGGTCAGACCTTCGTTCGAGCCCACCAGGGTCGGGAACTTGCCGGCCTTGTTGAGACCCGGGCCAAGCAGACGCGGGATCTGCTTGATCAGCGTGTCCGAAGCCAGGAACGCGTCGTACTTCTTGGCAAACTTCTTGATGACCTTCTTGTTCTTGTTGAACTTCTTCAGGTCGTCCACCGTCATGTACTCAAAGCCCTCCTTCTCGGCGAGCTCGCAGTGGACGGCGTTGCCGAGCACGCAGATCTTCATGTTCGGGCGCGGGATGGTCGGGAGCTTGAACGTGCCCGAGAATCGCTTGTCCTTCTGCGGGTCGTAATTCTTGAGCGCGATCTGGAGCTCGATCGTCTCATTGAAGTTACGCTTCTTGCCCTTGACCTCCTTGCCGTTGATCGTGACCTTCTCGCCGGCGGAGTACTTGAGGATGTCCTCGACGGCCTGCACCACCAGGTCGTTGCTCAGCTTGCTCGCCATGGTGATTGAATACTCTCGACAACCGCGGGGGCGCTGCTACCACTCACGATCAGAAGGGAGGAATGAACGAGCAGCTCATGGCCAACCCCAACACCCGATTTTGCTCCCCACTCGCCAGTCACCAGTCATTCTCGCACAACCACCAACCCTAACATACACCAACACTCGCTAACCTCCACCAACAGTCCACACACCAAACACACACACCAAACACTCACACAACATCCACACAAAAGAGCGAGTAGTACTGTACAAGACGCAACAGTTCTATCTCGAGGTTACACAAGAATGGTTATGCCGGAAGCGCGCCAAGGGTATGCACCACAAAGTGGCGCGCAACGGCGACGACCAGCGCGAAGGCGGCCCACACGATGAGCGTCACAAACACCGCGTACATGCCGGAGAACAGTTCTCTCTGCTGGTGCTCGCGCATGGAACCGAAATTCGGCACCGGTTTCGTCGCATACACCAACGCGTTCTGCTTGGAGAGCCGGCGCTGCCGCTTGAGCGCCATCTCTTTGCGCGTCCACTTGTCCACCGCGTGCTGCAGCTGCGTAAACTCGCGGAACTGGGTCTCCTCTTCCTCCATGGATGCGCGGCGACTGTACTCGCCCAGCAGCAGATCTTCGTCGCCGCCGTCGTCTTCGTCCTCGTCCTCATTGTCGTCCACGTCGACCACGTCCAAGCCGTCTAAATCGTCCAACAGATCCACCGACGACTCGTCGGGCGGCCGTCTGGCGCTGTCGGCGTTGGTTTCGTTGGTTCCGCTGAACGACGAGTCGCTGGTCGTGCGGATCGGCGACTGGAAATGGATGTCGTCGTCGTCGTCGCCGGCGTACGAGCCTTCCATGAGGTTGGAGGACGAGCCGGTCAGCCCGCCGACGCCGCTGGAGACCACATTCGGGTGGCGCTCAGCCACGTGCGGCGCGTGGCAGGCGCGACAGAGCAGCACGTGGCAGTGCGTGCACTTGCGGCGCTTGGCGAAGACCTTGAAGCGCTTGGCGCAGTGCGCGCACACTTGCGGCGGCCCCATGCTGGCTCGCCGTTGGGAAGGTAGTGTGTGGGTCTTGCTGGCTGGAACGGCTCCACACCCTCTGTTGTGGAGTATGCGAATTTAAATACAGAGGGGATTGACCATTCACCTCGATTACATGGTGGGAAGCGAGGTGAAGAATGCCACTATGGAGGTGCAAGATGCTGCTGCCATCGCGCTGGAAACTAACCCATGAAAATGAAGCCTGAGCGGACCGTTTGTTCCGTATTTACAAGACCCTTCCTTTCTGACGACTCGACCACTAGTACTACTAGACACACAGACAGAACCTTCCTCATGCGACCACGGGCCGCGTGAACGCCGCCGCCAGCGACTCGTACACGGACCGCGTGCACTTTTGGTTCTGCCGCTCCAACTCCGACGCCTGCAGGCTGATCCGCCGCTGCGTCACCGCCCTCACGTCGTTCGACGCCGTCGCGTGCGAGTCCATCGGGCCAAACATCTTGACGCACACCGAGCGGAACGAAATCTTGCCCCCGGGCTCTCGCCGCACCAGCACGCCGCCGCACGAATCGCGGCGGATGCACCTATCGCCCTGGATCGGGTACAGCTCGTCCTTGTCGGCATAGTCCCAGACGATCATGCACTCGTCCGCCGAGTTCTTGACGCGGCAGATCATCCGCGCCTCGAGCATCACGTCCTGGTCGGCGCTCGCGAGCTGGTCGTCGATGAGCGCCATCGAGCCGTGCAGGTCCGAGAAGATGAGCTGCCCGCCCGACGCCTCGTCGAGCTCCACAGTGTCCAGCGCGGTCGACGCGTACCCGGGTGAGGGCCAGAACACGCCCACAGCCTTGGTGGCCTCCAGTGCCACGTGCTTGAACGCCTCGATCGTGCAGTTGCCGCGCTCTTCAAACAGAAACATGCTCGTGTACTTTTTGATCACCTGCCCCGTGCCGGGCACCACGAACTCTTGGCTCTCCGCGAGCTCCTGCTTGCAGCGCACGTCTTGTTCGTGGTGAATCACTTCCGTGCCGTCGTGGAGCACGCGGATCTCGGCGTAGTACGGGTTCGACAGCGTGAGCCGGGGCGCAAATACGTCCGTCTCGCGGAGCACAATCTGGTGCGCCATGTCGACTTTGCTGTCGGAAAAGTACGACAGACACTCCTTCTGGCGCGCGAGCTGGTCGCGCGACGAGAGCACCGTGTACGAGTGGAGCCAGTCGTGGATGTGCATCTCGCGCGGGGCCGGGATGTTGGTCATGATCGAGCGCATGCCCATGAGGAAGCACGTCTGCTGGAACAGCGCCTTCTTCATGCGCTGGTTCAGCTCCTCGGTCTGCTTGCGCTTGCGGCGCTGCGTGATGGCTTCTTCCTCCCACTGGACCAGCGCCTCGTTGTTCGAGTGGAGCACTTTGCGCTGCGAGCGCAGCGACTCGAGGTGCGCGGTGAGCGACGACAGGTCCTGCTTGAGTGTGACCACTAGACACTTTTTCTTCTCGCGGTGGCGCTGCACCGACGAAGCGATCTGGCTGCGGCGCCTCAGCTTCTTGGCCTCCTCGGCCGACAGCGTCTCCTGCTTGATGACCACGGCCGATGACGATGACCCCGCGATCTTGCGGGCTTTAAACTGCGTCGCGACTGGCGACGGCGACTCCGAATCCGACCCGGACGAGCCGCCCGAGGCCGACGACGTCACGGACGGCGGCAGCGGCGGCAGCGCGACCGACGGGAAGAGGTCGGTGGTCTGCGGCGAGCCCACCGCGCTGTTCTTGGCGCGCGCCGCCATCAGCGCGTCGTCCTGGAGCAGCAGCGCGTCCATAAAGTTGGCCGGCATGGCTGTGGGCTGATGGGGGTGCGAGGCGCGGCTGCTGCCACCACCACCACAACCACCACCACGCGGCTGGAACTGGTGGTGCTGGAACGCGAGCTGCTGCTGCTGCTGCGGCGGCGGCGGCGTCTGGTACATGGCCTGGAACTGCTTGGGCGGCGCACCGAACGCGTCGTCGTAGCCGCCAACGTTGATGTCTCCTCCTAATAACGAGCCTGGGTACATGGTCGTGGGCGTGGCGGTCGTGGTGGTGGTGGTCGAGACAGCGTCGTCGATCAGCATCTCCGAGAGCAAGTCCCACTCGTCGCCGTGCTGCAGCGGGTGCGTGGCCGTCGCCAGCCCATCGTCGCTCGCGGGCGGCGAGGACGCCGAGAAGTCGGACGCGTCCGTGTCCACGCCCGGGCTGCTGGCCCACACGCCGCCGTCTCGCGACGGAGAGCCGCCGCCGCCGCCGCCGGGCGAGCACGAGTGCGAGTGCGAGTGCGTGTCCGTGTAGACGCCGCTCGAGGATGCATACGCGGGCGACGCGTAGTAGCCCATGTTGCTGTGGGTTGCCATGACGGGTTCAGTCAGGTAGGCGGCTGGGTCTATCGAAGAGATCCGCTACCTGGACTGGTTAGACTCGAGGCAGATTCCTGTCTGTCTGTGCTGGTGTGCTGGTGCTGGTGCTGGCGTGTTCTTTGCCGGGTTTAGACTCTCTGGTCTAACAACGTTCTGTTCACTTGCCTCAAGTGACAGGAAACTCCCAGTTTTGTCCCCCAGGCGGAAATCCCAAACCCCTTTCGCCCATGGCAGCTGCAGCCAATCACGACAACCCAAACCACAGACGACGTGGCCTGCGCTCAGACTCAGATTACGCAACCAAGTGTGGCGAGTTGCCACGTTTTTGTTGGAGGCAAACCCGGATCTGATCCGTTTCCAATTAGGGATAGGTGTTTTCTATATTTTGATGGCTGATCAATTTTATCGAAGATGGCTACATTTCGGCAACAAAAAGTGAAGATCGACTATGCAAGAATCCATCATGCACCACTCAACAGCCACGCGATCGCATGCACATGTGTATGGACCAATGGGGTGGATAACATTAACTCTACGCTGCAGTAGTCGGGGCCCACCAAGGCTTCCAAACGCTTGGAGGGGGGGGGGGTTGTGGGGAAAAT
>JAADWZ010000397.1:0-29228 GCA_023336445.1 Pythium dissimile | reverse complement strand
GAGCTGGGTCTTGTCCGCGCGGCGGTCGCCCGGCGACGACGGCGCGGCCGTGCAGAAGGTCTGGGCGTTGGCGGTGTTAGCAGCGAGGCAGAGCGTGGCGGCCGCTAGAAGACCAAGCGAGCGAATAGCGGAGACCATGGCAGGAGGTGGGAGCTGGGCTGGACCACTGAAGGGAGCTTGTGGGGGTCGAGGTGAATTGGAGACTGAGGACGAGTGGCATAAACGTAGCGGTGCTTGGTGGGTGGTAAGGACGGCGGTGCCTTGGGGGAGGACTACCACTCGCTTAGGCGATCAGTGACTGGTGCGGGATATAGGACGGATCGTACAGGAAGCATCCTCTGTCCTATCCTCTTAGCGTAGTTTTACTATGCGAAACGATACTTGACTTGAGATTTGTATGCCCTCTGCTAACAGCCACAGCTACTTGTTGAACTGGAGTCGCGAATCAGATGACCAAAAGATACAAGATACCGGCTCCTCATTTTTTATTATTATTTTTCGCATTCTCATTCAAAAGTACTGGACAGTACATATGTGCGGTATGTAGCGAACGCTTTTGCTTTCCTCACTTCAATCTTTCCCGTCACGCGTTCTCTGGTTTCTCCAGGTGCTTCGCATGCAGCGAGCGCTTGTTGAGCTTTTAGATTCATCTTCCCCACCTCAGTAGGGTTGTTCAACTGGACTGAGCCTCTGGAGCCTCCCGGGTCTAGCCACTGTCCTGGCCTGTCTCCAAGGGGTGATTGGTGAGACTGATTGGCCGCACTCATTGGTCGTGGTCAGCGCTTTCTCTCCGCTGCGGTCACGCAGATTCGCCCGCGTCCACCCAACGCGAACGCTCATGTCGAAGTGGGTAAACGCGACCAGAAACGGGCCACCGGCGCAACAACGTCAAGTCAATTGGAGTGTGTCTCGAATCTTTTTTTTTCTTGCTTTCTTGCTTTCTTTTTTCTTTCTTTGTGTGGCAGGTGAAAGTGAAACTCGCTCAAGCTCAAGATTCAACGCGGTTGATCAACAACAAGAACACCCACTTCTCCACTGTCACAGTGGCGCACTATATTCTAGTACTCCATGGTGTTGACTGTGCAGCAACGAGCTTCACTGATACAGACCCCAGCCCATGGGCTGATGGGTGGGTTTCAGGCGCGGTCGAGCGCCGAACTCTTCGGTGGCGATAGCCTCAATTCCGAGTAAATTTCTGTGGCTGCCATGGATCCGAGGGGCTTCCCAGCGAGGCCTCCATGTGCGGCGTACAGAGCTTGGCAATTGGACCATGCGTACACTGTACTGTATTGCCCCTGCACGCCGCACTGCACTGTACCACGTCGGGCGGGTGGTCCCGCTCAACTTGAACGGACAGATTCGACAGAAATGGGTACAGTCTCCAATACGTCGATACCGTGGGACCCACAGGATCTCGTGTGATCAAGCGCGTGCTGTCTCTGCTGCCGTCACCCATCAAGTCCTGTTCAAGTACTTGCCATGCAACGATCACGGCAGCGTGGGTCCAGCCATGGCCACAAGTGACGGCGCGCTGTCATTGGTAGTAGGTGGTACCGGCAGCAGCGGAGACTAGGCCGGTGACGACGGCGACGCCACCGCTGCCGCTGCCGCGGGCTCGGCATTGGCGTCCTCAAGGGTCGGTCGCTTGGGCTGCAGGCGCTTGCCTCGCAGCGATTTCATGGCCGCGAGCACGCCGGGCGTGCGGATCGCCGACGCCGGCGTGTTCTCGCGCGCGTTGGCGAAGATCCAGTCGCGCATGTTCTTCTCGCGGTACTCGGGGAACTCGCGCAGGATCTCTTCGTACTTGTCCAGCGACAAAAAGAGCATGCTGCACGACGAGAGCGCGATGCACGTGGCGCTGCGCGGCACGTCAAAGATCAGCGACTTCTCGCCGAAAAAGTCAAAGCGGCCTTTGATGATCTCGATGTCGGCGCCCTGCGAGAACGTCATGCGGCCCGAGTTGCGCCGAGTTTCGGGCGAAGCGTTCGTGGGAAGACTGGCGCTCGCTGGCTGTGGTGTCGTCTTCGTCGTCGTAGTAGTAGTAGTTGTAGTTGTGGCGGATGCTGATGCTGATGGCGTGGCTCGGGAGGCGCTGGTCGCCAGCGTCGTGAGCTTGGCTTTCGTGGCCAGTCTCTTGGGCACGCGCACCAACACGTGGCCGCTCTCGATCACGTACAGGCTGCGCCGGCCGCGCTCGCCGTACGTGATGATCACGTCGTTGCGCACGTACAGCTCCTGGCCGAACGCGACCACCACGGCGCGCACGAACGCCTCCTCGCAGTGGGCAAACAGCTTCATCTGCTTGACAAACTCGTGCTTGACGAAGAGCGTTATGTCTTTCTTGACCGAGAGCGGCAGGCCGTCCAGCAGCTCGTCCTCGTTCATGCCCTGGCTCTCCTTCCAGTGGACCATAAAGTACGACTGCATGTGCTTCCAGATGCGCGTCGGGAACCGGTGGAACATCATGAAATGCGCGACGCTCGCGATCTTCTCTTCATAGTCGGCGCGCTTGCCCAGCTCCATCTCATACACTCGGGTAAACCCACCGGAGAGCATGCCAAACAAGATGATCGAGACCACGATCACAAACGTGCCCGCCACGGTCTCCCACGCGTTTTGCGGCGCGATGTCCCCGTACGACACGGTCGTGATCGCGCCCATGCTAAAGTGGTACGACCGCGCGTACTTCATGAGCATCGACACGTTGCCCACGTCGACCTCGCTGGCCAGCCCTTCAAACGTAAGCATGCCCGGCGTCGTGAGCCACGAGGCCACGCCCGGCTGGTACATGTTGAACGCCACGGCGAAAAACATGCACGCGACCCAGTGCGCGCCCAGCGCGAAGTCGAACGCAAAGCGGCAAAAGTAGATCATGCTGGGCCGCAAAAACGACAGCGACGTCAAGTCGTACAGCAGCATGCGCTGGATCTTGTCGCCGAGGCTGTGGAGATGCGCGATGCGCACCATCTTGTTGAGCCGGAACACGGCCACGCGGTACCACGTCACTTTGTCGGTCGAGCCCGGTGCGTTGCCCAGGAACGGCACGATCGGAATCAGCAGCTCGAGCGGCAAGATGCAGATCAAGTCGACGACGTACGTGCCCTCGCGCAGGTAGTGCTCGCGGATCGCGTGGCGCTCTGTCATGAGCGTGCCGCGGTGGACGAACGCAAACACGGTCTTGTGCAGCCAGAAATCCACGATGCACAGCGCGTCCATGACGTACTCGAGCCCAAACCAGATCTTGGTGAGCGTGCTCGACTCGGCCGCCGACAAAAACTCAAAATCGAAGCTCACGCGGAAGGGCACGACCAGGATGTAGTAGAGGCAGATCACGTACATGACAGCGCTCCACGCGCGGCGGAAGAGCGAGCTCTCAAGGCAGAACGACGGCGGCAGCGGCGGCTCGATCCAGATCTCGTACGGGTTCTTGTTGTCGTCCGCCTTGTCTGCGTCTTTGTCGTTGATCACCGCAAACACGCTGCGCCGGTGGCGCCGCATCGACCGCTTCTTGAGGTTGTCTAGGTGCTGTACGTACGAGCTCGGCGCGTCACTGACCATGCTGACCATGCTGCGGCTGGACACGCCCGACGGCGCTTGCACTGCAGGCGGGTTGAACTGGGAAGCCTGGAGCGAAGGGGCCATGCTGGCGATCAGCGATTCTTGCGACGGCTGGCGAGGTGGCCGAGCCGACGCCAAAGACAGGCTCGGGTCTGGGCCTGGACCGCCTGGCACCACCGCGTCTCGCAGCTCGTGAGACCTGCTGGGACCAGCAGCACTCAGGCTGTCGCTCGCCGCACGGAACGCGAGCGTGAGCTCGGTTCGATTGACCTGGATCGAGTGTCGTTTGGCTTTCCCTTCGCTAAAGCCAGAATCAGCACGAACAAGGTGAGACCCGGCTTTCGCCGCCTCCGACATATCCTGACTCGGACCCCTTGTCCGAGCGAGGGATCCGCCCGACGAGACCCTGGGCCGCTCGGCCGCCGCTTCGTGATCGTCGAAATTTCCCGAGTGCGTTGCGCGCGCCTGCAGCGCCTCGTCATCTTGCTGGAGCTGCGTGTCGATGAACTGGAGCTCGCGCAAGTTGCGCTCGTGGCGCTTCCACTCAAGCTCGCCAAGATCTTTCGGTTTTTGGTCCGCTTGCTGGTGGCGAGCGGCCACATCGAGAATCCCTAGCACGCCGCTGAGCTTGCGGTGTCCGCCGCTGGGCACGGATTGCTTCTTCGGGCTGCGTCTCCGCTTGGGTGATAGCGAGTTGGTGCCGATGGTGCTAGACGAGACAAGCGTCCCAATGGCGTGCGACAGTGTGCGGCTTGACTGGCGAGAGTCTGGGCGGCTGACCTCATTGAGCTGTCTATCCGCCGTCGCATCCGAGTGGTCGCTCGCGGTGGCTCGTGGGGGCTTGCCGCTCAGACTCGCAACCGACGACTGGACCAATCGCATGGATGAGCCCATTTGGAGGCGAGACGTGGCGGTGGCGGCGGCGGCGCCAATCTGGTGGTCCGAGATACTGTCTGGAAAGAGGCCAGCAGCAGCTGATCTCGAACCCGACAGGATCGACAGCTCAAAGTTCTTGATGATGTTGAGGTACGCGCGCGACACAGAGCGGTACTTGGCGCGCATGGTCGGCTGGATCTTGGCTTCAAGCTGGATCCGCACGTCGTCGGCCCAGAGCGACGTCCACGCGTGGCGGTCCAGCTGCAGCACGTGGCAGCTCTTGCTAGCTCGAACCGACGCGATCTGCCGCGTGCCGGTCAAGAAAAACGCCAGGTCGCCAAACAACACGCCCTTGTGGACCGCGGCAAACACCATCCGCGTGTGCGCCGAGAAATGCTCGGCGCAGCCTTCTTTCATCATGTACAGCTTGGTGCCCAGCCGCCCTTCCTCCACGATGATGTCGTCGGCGACGTAAATCTCCAGCTCGAGCGCGTTCGCCAGCACGCGGATCTGTGAGCTGGAGCACACTTGTGCCAGCTCGGGCACGGCGCGCACGAAGTCGCCGTAGAGCCCTTCGAACAAGAGCACGTGGAGCGCCGGCGGGAGGTCGCGGAAAATCGACCGCATGGTGAGATCCGTGCGGCTCTTCGACTTGTACTCGACACTCTCGATCGCGCGCTCGCGCAGGAAATGCGGCAGCTTGCGGTTGCGCGCGTACTGCTCGAAATTGTCCACGCGCGCGTTGTGCTCGGTCCGGTCCTATCGAACAATTTTGTATCAGCCGATGAGACTAGGGAATTGTCCGTCCATGGAGAGCGATGCTCGCACCACGTCAATGCTGGCCATAAGCGACGAGATGCGCGTGACGATCTGGCCGATACACATCCACCCGACGATGCACGTCATGCTGGCGAACACCGTCTCGACCGAGTTTTGAGCGAGCACGTCGCCGAAGCACACCACCGTGAACTGAATGACAAAGTCAGAACACACGCCACCTGCCAGCAAATAAACCACCCGCAGTCCACATCACTCACCGTCCCGAGACACCAGTAGATGGCGCGGTTGTACTGCACCAAGATGTTGCCCGGAGTGGCGGCGATGACCGGGTCCACGGTCATCCAGCTGGAGCGCGCAAAGCCGTAGCTCGTGAGCACGCGACCGAGCAAGAAGTATATGCTGCCGATGTGGTGCGCGGCCGAGAGGAACAGGACCAAAAACTTAAGCAGGTCGAACAAGCTGAGCATCGTGGTGCTGCCTCTCATGTACCGCTCGCGCACCTGCGACTCGATCTCGCGGATCAGCTCCAGCAGCTGCGGGCTCTTGAGCAGCCGCGGCACGCGCGCAAGCGTCATGTAGAAAGAATCCCCGTAAAAATACAGCGGCACTAAGCTGAGACAGTCGTACTTGAGCCAGCCGTCCTTGTACCGTTGCCGGATGCGGAACAGGTTCGTCACGTTCTCGCCGGCCAGCTCAAAGCCGAAATGGTTCCACTTGAGGTACACGTCCATGTACAGGAACGCGTCCAGCACGTAGTCGCTCACGCACAACTGGAGCATGGTCGCGCTCGACGGGTACGGCAGGAACGCTAGGCGGAACGTGATTGAGTAGAAATTGAACAGCACGATCAACCCGTGGACGACATGCCACGCGCGGTAGAACGCGCGGTCGGGCGTGACAATGCCGCTGACTCGCGTCGCACGCTCCACGTACACGGACCAAGACCAGCCGAGAAAATCACGCACTTTGTCGCGGTGTTCGAGGTTGCGTCGAATGGTGCTGTACAGCAGCTCATTGTCTTCGTGGCGCTTCATGATCAGCTCGATCATTTGCGCGAGCTGCATCGGAAACCGCTTCGAGAGATGGAGAAACGCGTCGCGCGGCAGCACCGCGATCTGCGTGCTGGTCAAGGCGCGCACGGTGACGCGCAGCGCGAAGCGCTCGTGCGGCAAGAGCGCTTCGTCGCCGAAGCAGTCGCCTTCTTTGAGCACCGCGATCGGCGTGTCTTTCAGCCGATGGCGATCATAGCCCCGCGTGGCCGGCGACGAGGGCGATGTGAGCTCGTCCAAGGAGGCACGAACGCTGGAGCTTGGTAAGATCTTGGCACAGAGACGATGCAGCCTCGAGCGGCCGTTCAGGTGCCGCTGCTGCTGCTGGTGCAAAAAGCTCGCTTTCTTGTTCCCGATCATGGTGCCACCTCGAAACCGCAGCGACAGCAGCACTTCCACTTCGCCACTTTGCACGAGATACATCTCGTTGGCCAGATGGCCGGCTTCCACGATGGGAAAGCCCGGCAGCATGATGCTCGAGGTCATCGAGACCGCGATCTCGCGGATCATTTGCAGCTGCACGCCAAAGCCAGCAAACATGTAGCACGTGCGCAGCGAGTGGAGGTACAGCGTGGACGAGAGCTGCTGGCGGAGCGAGCGCGGCAGGCGTTTCAGCAAGTTTTGCTCGCACAGCACGCTCCCGTTGAGCTCCCAGTTGGCCTCGTAGTGGCACCGGAGCATGGCGCGCGTCGCGGGCGGCACGTTGGAGCGCACGAGCGCGCGCGTGATCTCTTCCACGCGGCGGTCTTTTGCCGCCGTCAAGACCGTGACTTGCGACACCACGCTGCCCACGGCGCAGGACGTGAAGTAGCAGATGAGGGCGCCCAGGTAGATCCACCAAAAGCCGATAAGGCACTCGCTGTTGGTGAACGACAGGATATCGCCATAGCCCACGGTGGACAGCAGCACCAAGCTCCAGTGCATCGCTCGAATGTACCTGGCTTCGATGCCAAACGTGCTTCGATCGTAGATGAACCACGTGCAGTTGCCGTGCAGCGTGGCGTCTTCCCGACACTGGGCGCCCGACACGGGCTGCAGGCTCGGGTCAAATCCTTCAGGCATCGCGTCGAAAAAGTCCTTGTCGTCCGCCAACAAATAAAAGTAGCAGGCCATGGCGTTGGCCGTGATGATGCAAAACACGATCACGTTCGCGAGCAAGTGGCTCGCGGGGCTAAAGTCCAGCTCCACCATGATTCGCTTGAGCACTGGCTTGAGCGCGGACAGCCGCAGCAGCGCGAGCAGCCGCGCGCACCGCATGATCTCGCGCAGCACGATGCTGTAACTGGACCGATTCACCAGGCTCCAAACCACCGAGACGGGCAAAATCGCCAGCATGTCGTACACGACATCCCCGCTGGCCCGGTAGAGCGAGAAGATCTCGCATGGTGTGGTCGCGAGCTCCTCTCGCTTGCGGAAGATGGCGTGGCTCTCGTCAGACCGAAGAGACTGGGGCGTATTGTCTCCACCCGCAGGCGGCTTTGCGTCAGCACCGCCGTCATCATGGTGCGGCAGTCGGCGGTAGAAGCGGTACGCGCGCAAGTACCAGTCGACGTAGAAAAACAGTTCGGCGGCGAATGCGGCCGCGTACACGAGCTGCTGGCTGACGGTCACGTCGTCGCCGAAGAAACCACTTCGCCACTTGAATGCGATGTCGTACGGCACTTCCACCGCATGAAACAGCAGCAGAAACACCTTCCAGTGGCGCCACTTCCTGCGGAACGCCGAGTTGGGGTGCTGCCACGGCACGGCGTGGAACCCGTCGCGCTGCGAAACGCGCTTGAGCAGCGTCAACTTCGACGACCGCAGCGTTTTGACGGCCGCCAAGGAGGGTCGCGCGGCCTGTTCGTTTCGCGATGTGGTCATTGCTGGACGCCGCAGCTGCTGCGCCATGACGGCGGCGATGCGGAGCTTGGGGAAGTGCTTCTCCATGCACACGATAAACACGGGCCGGGACAGCCGGTAGATCTCGCAAAACGTCGCAGCCTCGAGCTCAAACTGGCAGCGGTAGTCGTCAAACAGCGCATCTTCCGCGAACCACTCTTCCGCCGACAGCTCGCGCACGAGCTCTTTGCGCTGATTGAACACCGCGATCTCGCCGCGCGCCACAACCACGAGGTCTTCCAGGTCGAATAGCGAGACCACAGCGTCGCCCGGGGACAGAAAGTCGCTGTCCATGGCGTTCACCACCGTCCGTAAGAATGCCTTGGGCTGCTTGGCGAAAAACGGGATCTACGAGCAAACGGCAACGTCACCACAAAAAATGAAACAAAGATCCAAACACGGAATTGGTCTCTCGAACTCAGTGTACCTTGGCGAGCAGCCGGTACTTGATAAAGAACGCGCACTGAAACTGGTAGTGGCCGGGCAGATTCGCGAGCGCCTGCTCTTCTTCAATGCCGTTTCGCGTGCGCTGGATGTGCTGGTAGTAGTTCCGGATCTGGATCGCCAGCGTGGACGGCACTTTGCGCGAGCGAAGAAACTGATTCGCGACACCAAATATCAGCATTATTGTCACACATATTCAAATTCAGAAACGAAGTCCCACGCACACGCAGCGCCTGCTCCAGCCGCGTGCTCACGCCGTTTTCGATGTCGCGGTCGCGCCTGCTGAAATAGAACGTGCAGGACGCGAGGAACGCGGTGGCCCACAGTCCGCTGACAAACTGGATGATCACGCAATAGTCGGTCTCCAATTCGGTAGCAGGTACCAAATCTCCTTGGCCCAGTGTGGTGATGGTCTTGGCGGCCCAGTACATCGAGCGGACGTACCGTCGCCAGAGCACCGCGCGGTCCATGTTGTCCTTGAGCACCCAGGAGCCGGGCAGCGGCGCCCTGACGCAGTGCTGCGACTGCAATCCGCACTCGATGTTGGCGATCAGCATGTAGCCGCTGGCTGAGACGTGGCACAGGTAGAGCCCGAGCCAGAACAGGTAGAAAGGCGTGGCGAGCGTGCTGAACGAGAGCCACTGCGTCCAGCGGAAGCGCCGGCTCTTGAGCAGCAGCGACGCGTAGGCCGCCAGCAGCGCGTAGCACGCGAGCAGTACTTTGCCGCCGCGCGCGAGGTGGAGCCAGTTGGGGTTCAGGAGCCCAGCGAGCAGTTCAAACGGGACGATGCCCAAGATGAGCACAACTACGGGCGGCTCGGGCGTCGTCGTGGAACCGTTCTGGCGAGAGATCTTGGCGAGTGCTCCAACCGACTGGGTGATGTCGAAATTCGCGCGTTCTTTCGCGGATTGATCTGTGACCGAGAACAACGAGCCGCGCATCGGCCGCGCAGACATGGTGCGGGCCAGCAGCATGGGGTTAATCGAGCTGAGTCGTCGCGTGAGCCACACAGGGGTCACATGCGTCCGTCGATTACGCAGCCGCCTGACCACTGCCCACGTGTACCGCCAGCGACAAAGCTCTCCGGCGGCGTCGAACGCCGTCAGGAGAAGCAGCTCATTGGTCCACACGCCGCCGCCTCCTCGGTGGAACCGATTGTCCCATGGATTATACAGGAATCCGATCCGCAGCGGCACGCTGAGCAGCACGTAGAGCGCGTCCACCGCCACAAAGAGTGAGCCAATCACGTCCCACGATGCCATCCACATTTTTTGTGTGGACGACGCAAGCGAAGCAACGTGAGGCCCCGTAGGGACCACGGCCACCGAGCTCTTGCGTCGTGGAACAGTCTGCATCGCCATGGCTGCGACCGCTCGCAGCGAGGAGGCTACGGAGAGACGCCACTGCGGAGACAGTGAATTGTCGAGATCCACCCGCGGCAGCTCCAACGCCGTCTGCTCGGCGGTGGACTCGTCCAGCACTGTCTGCTTGAGTCCGTCCCCCATGCGCAAATCAATCTCCGCTGTCTCCTCCCCCTCCAGCTCCAGCATCACGCGCGTCTCTTCCTCCTCTTTGAAGCGGTTGATATCTTCCATGCTCAGCTTGCGGTGCATCGAGCTCATGCGGGAGCCACGCCAATTCTGCACGGGCGGCTCTTCTGCCGTTGGAACAGACTCGTCTTGATCTCCGCTTGCTCTCCGCTCTAATGTGCATTCTCCGCATTGCTCTTCACTGTCTTCTCTGCAGTCGCCTGTAGATGCGTCTTGATCGCTGTCTTGGTTGTCCACTTCCTCCTCCTCGCCACTGCATTCTTCGCCACTCGGTTCTCCGCTCCGCTCCTCCTCGTCCTCCTCCTCCACCACGTCCTTTTCCTTTTCCTCTTGATCTTGCCCCTCTCGGATCGCTTCCTCAGCCATTTCAGTTAAGCTGTGCGGCACACTGTGTTGCCGGGACATGGGTGCCAGCGGCCAATTGCCCACGTTGGCGTCGTGGTCCAATGTGGAGGCCGTGGCGCCTGCACGGCCTCCACATTGGACCACGGCGGCCGCAGCGGGCGAAGCAAGTGTGGCCGTGGCCGTGGCCGCGCGGATGGAGAGTAGCCGCGTAGTCGTGTGCGCTTCACCATCATGTCCGCTGCTCATATCTGCATCCGCATTCGCTTCCAGGTTTGATAGAAGCGACGAGTGCTCGCCATTTAAAAAATTCTTTTTTTCAGTTTGGTCTTTCGCCAAACTGGCGCGCGAAACGGAAACGTCCAAGATTTTCAGCCAATGATTCAAACTATTCCCGATTATTATCCAGTCATTGTGCTCCATGCCTCCGAACACCAAGACCAAAAAGTTCATCATTCTGGTTCTTCATTTTTTTTTGGCTCCCACGTGAAGTCGCCAACCACATGTACTGATATAAGGAATGTTCTTGAAAGGGCGGCAAGCGCGTGGCGGTTACGGAGTTGGATTTCGTGTCAAGAGCAGTGGCTGCCTGAGACCACCAACGGACAACCAACGCCATGGAGGGGCTCAGCGAAGCGCAGGAAGATGGATCTCCGGACTCGCGGCGCTCGCAGCTGAGTCTGGACGATCTCTCCAGCCACGGCGACGACGTGGTGGCCAGTGCCGACAAGGCCAAGGCGCTGGAGCAGTCGACCACATCGTTCGGAAACGACACGACGGGCGTCGAGTCCAAGCTCAAGCTCAATCTCGAACAACAGAAAGAGCACTACGCGCGGCAGCGACAGCTGTTCGAAGAGCTGCGTCGCGACTCGGTGCTCGGGCTCTCGCCGTCGGCGTTCTCTTCATCCTCCAAGAGCGAGGACGACGGCGACGATGCCGCGAGTTTCAAGATCACGCCACACAGCGGCAAGAGCAGCTCACCAGTGGACCAAGACGAGTCGTCGGTGAATCTGCGGTCCAAGAAGTTTCAACTCCATCTTCAGCAGCTGCAGCAAGAGCTGAAGAAGCCGACCGACTACAAATCGTCGCGAGCTCTAAAGCCGAGTTCCAGTGAGAGAGACGACCACGAGAGTGAAGAGATCGAGCGACTGCAGCGCAAAGCCAAGCATATCGCCAACTACCACTCACGGGTCGTCAACACTTCGAGCAGTGGATTGCACTACGCACGCCACACATCCACGACGGTGGCGCCACGAGGACGAGTGAGTACGAGTCGATTGGACGAGAACGAGACGTCGAATGAGGCGCTACGCAAACAACTGGAGCTGCTTCGTCGCCTTCAGCTGGAAAATAATCGCTTTCGCCACGAGAACCGGTCGCTGAGAGAGCAGAACGAAGTGCTGGAGGAGCAGACATCGCTGCATACGCGCGAGATCAAGCGGCTACAGGACGAGATCTCGGATCTAAGTACGCGCATCCAGCACGACCAGTTGGAGCTTGCGACTGCAGCTCAGAACGTGCGCAAGATGAAACAGCTGCAAAAGCAGTTGAGTGGCTTGCAAACTGAAAAGGATCAGCTGCAGTTAACGCTTCAAGACGCTGTGGATCAGGACGCGCAGTTTCGCCTGCGCTCGCAGAACGAGATCGAGACCATCGTCCAGGATAACAAGCACCTCAAGCGCTCGGTCAAGCAACTGAAGCAGCACGAAACGCGTCTTCAAGAACAGGCTGAAGAGTTTAAGAGCATGATCACAGCAACAGAAAAGCAGGCAGCCGAGCACAAGCGGCAGCTTTTAGAGTCGAAGCGCGACAGCAGCGAGATGGCAACGAGGCTGAGCGAGAAGACGGCCCACATCGAGGCCATCGAGAATTCGGCCACACAGTGCGTGGAGCGCATGGAGACTGGCATGGAGGCGCTCCAGAAGGCCCACAACAGTGAGCGCGAGAAGCGGAAGAAACTCGAGAAAGTGCGGGACCAGTTGCAGTCAGAGGTGGGTACATTGGAATCCGATCACTCCAAACTCCAAGATCGGTTCCAGGAACTGGAAGCGTACAACAAACAACTCCAGCAACGACTCCAGGACTGGAAACTGGAAAAGAAACAAGACAAGAAGTTCCAGGACGAGAAAGTCGCCGAGTTCCACGCACGGCAACGCACCGACACGAAAACTATTGGTAATTTACGTGAGGATTGCACAACTCTGGAGCAGCAACTGGAGACGGCCCGAGCCGCCATTGTTGAAGTCCGCAAAGAAGTGGCGGCAGAATCCAACTCGCTACGGAAAGAGATCGAAGCGCTGCGCAATTACGTTGAAGACGCGCAGCGCGCGCCGTCTCCAAGCCCGTCGTTGGAACGAGTAGACGATTGCGCGTCGAACGAGCGGTCGCTCGATGCAGGCGGCCCTCTCGCAGTGACGCTGCCGCTGCCGCGCCATCGACGCGAAGAGTTGTGGGTGCAACTGCCCGAGCTGCAGTTTCTCCAGGGCGCCGTCGGCGGGCTGCGCAACGAGATGATGAACTTCGTCAACGACTTCCACCGCGCGCGTCACCAGGCGCGTCAGCACGCGGTCAAGCTCACGGCGACGCAGGAGCGCGTCGTCGAACTGGAACACTTTCGGTCCGAGGACGCGGTGGCCAGGCGACAGCTCGAGGACCAGCGCATTCTAGCGGAGCAGGCGCGCGAGATCACGCTCCAGGAGAAGATGGAGGTGCTCCAGTGGAGCCAGCAAGCCTGCGAGAAGAGCGAGCGACTCGAGACCGCGCTGGCAGCGTGTGAGCGCGGTGTCCACGCCGTGGTCAAGCGGACGCGCCGCGTGGCCGCCGTGCTGTGTCCGGACACTGCGGATCGGTCCACAGAGACCACGGCGTCCACAGCCACAGTTAGTGTGGGCGACGAACCAGCTGTAGTCGGTGCCGTGGCCACAATGGAGCGCGAGGTCCAGGAACTTATATCAAAATTGGAGACGCTCGCGGAAGCCCATAAGACGGCGCTGCAGGAGAGTGGTGACCGCCAACTCAAGATCGCGCGCCTGCACAGAGAGATGGAGGCACAGCGACAGGACCACGCAGCCGTTGTGGCCGAGATTGAGACGCTCCACGTCCGCGCCATCGCGGAGAAGCAGAATCATTTCGCCAGCTCTCTGCGCGTGGTGGAGGACGAACGAGACGAGTTGCACAAGTCGCTGGTGGACGAGCGTCAGGCGCTCGCTGCCATCCAGAGCCTCAATCAGACGCTGGAGGCCAAGCTGCACGCGCTCGAAATGGATGTTCCGTTGTTCGTATCGGTTCTGCAGCTCTTCGCGCTCGTGGTGCCGCCGCTCGTGCTCCAGGTCAACGACCTACTCGCGCAGAAAAGAGTGCTGACGCGCGAAAATGCCGAGTTTGCGATGGCACAGGAGCAGGTCGAGTGCATTGGTCAAGTGCTGCGGGAGTTGGTGCCATCAGCTGCGGGCATAGACGACGACAGTTTTGCTGAGCTCCAGCGCAGACAGCGACGCAAGCGGTTTCGGCGAGTGGTGATCGCGGTGTTTGCGATCAACCGGTTCCAGCGAGGAGGCTTTACTGCCAGTGCTGGCGGCACTGGGGGAAGTGTGTACGGCGTTTGCGCGTCGCTTAAACAAGTGAAGAAGAAGCCATCGGGGCTGTCGGCGTCTTCGAGCTCATCCTCTTGTCTACCCCCGCCAACAGTGATCAAAGTACTACCAGGGAAGCCGCTCCTCTCGCGTCTAAACATGCGCAAGCTGCTGGATCGCCTGAGAGGCTTAGATTTAACGACCAAGCTCTGCGACGCACTGAATGGCTCGACAACAGCAGAAAATGGTGCGTCATTCGGAAGCTTTCTTATGAACGTGCTGATGACGATCGATCCGTCAGCCAAGGAGACGCTGCAAGAAAACACAGCAGGAACGTTCCACTGCCGTGCACTGTTGGAAAGACGGAAGGCTCCAGGCTCGCGATGGCACGATGGGAACAGGAACGGTTCTGATCAGGATGTGGTTCGACTGTCCACAGTAGATTTGATCCGCAAGCGGATTCTTGCGCTGGGCAAGAGACTCGAGGATTTGCACTACCAACGAAACGCCCTCCAGAAGGAGAATTATGATTTTCAGTACCAAATCGACCAGCAAGCTGACCAGCTCAAGGAAATGAGTGCGGTTGTTCAAAAGAACGAGGAGCTGCAGGATGCTATCAACCAGCTGCAGCAGCAGCAGGCAAGCGAATCCAGCGTAAATCGGGGAAAACTCGTGGAGAAGGATCAAGCTATCGAGACGGCGCAGCTGGAGCTCAACAAGCACCAGCGGAAAATTCTTCGGCTCGAAAATGAGATCACGACATTCGAGTCGCGCGTATCAGAGCTCGAACTCGAAAAGACAGAGCTGCGCCATGTCCTAGTAGCGGCTCAGTCCGCATCGGCAGCGGAAGAAGAAAAACTTCACAAGTCACAAATCAACCTCGACAAGCAAGCAGAGGAGCTACGAAACCTCAAACAGGCAGCCAAGCGAGCCCATGAGCAGCACCAGAAAATTACGTGGCAGCTCGAGCAAGAACTTGTCGAGAAGGCGAGTATTCAGTCGATGATGGAACACTTGCGTAAGCAGAAGGAGACGCTCGAGCTCGAAGTTTCGAAGGCCAAAGTTCGAGCGATTGACGACAGTTTTGACGGTGAAGACGAGAACAACGCGAGTAGCGACGAAAGCAAGGCGACGAACCATGGAACCAAGCTAACTAAACCCAACGGCAATCATCTGTCGTTGTCGTCGTCGTCGTCTTCAGCTTCATATGAGCGCCACATCCAAGAACTGACTGATCGAATCGCTCAAATTCGCACTGTACAACCTCTTGTTGGCCACAACGACAACGATAGCGACGAAGCATCATCGGCAGGTAAAGGTGTCGAAGATGCTCAGCGATCAGCAAAAACCAAAATCATGGATCCTGACGATTTCCGCAATGAGTGGCAGCGACTCGACATTTCTCGTGTGTTAGAGGACGAAAATCGTTGCGACGTCCGCGTTGAGACTTCGACGATGCGGTCGAACGCGCACGAAGAACAGGAGGTCGTCTCATCGGATCGGAGGAGAAGAGACGACGAGATTGACAAAGTCAATTCGGCTGTTCATGATTACATGGACCGCATCGACGAGAAGCTTGAGCAAATGTATGGCATTCCAAAGTCATCCAGTCGCCAGCGACCACCGTCCACAGCATCCGTGGTCCACGGAACAACGACCAAAAACCCGCGGAAAACGGCGGAGGTTCGATGGGGCGACGCAACCGAATTCGAGTGAGTGATTCATTTAACTTATGCCTTGCGCATCATAGATTATGTACATTGTTTGGCCGTTTGCGTGCGTGCATACTGTGCTTGTATTTCTATGACTAATACCGCCGTCCGTCCCTGCGGGACGTGTTGGTAAGAATGGCCGTGTTCTGCGTGAAGCCATGCGAGACGAGCAACGTTTCGAGTGCTAGCAATCGAGTCGGCGAGAGAAACAAAGTCCTGCCTCTTCTCAGGTACGGGTCTTCTTCGCCATTCTTGTCCACGTATAGCGAGCCCCAGACGCAGCGACGCTCGTTGCCCAGGAAGAGGATCACCGTACACGCACGCAGCAGCAGGAACGCGCCGGTGCCGAGGCCGCAGCTTTGCGCGTGCTGTGTGCACTCGCCGATGCGGCCTCCGTGAGTCGATTCGCAACACGCAGAGAAGCAGCACAGCACGTCGCCGCAGAAGAGACAGATTGCTGGGTGCTGCGGAACCTGGTGGCAGCGCTGGCACTGACCCGCCGACTTGTCGTTGTATTTGATGAACAGTTCCATGTAGACTTTCGGCAAGTCGATGAAGAGTCGTCGGCTTGGAGATCGCACCGTCAACGGCACAAGGTGTGCTGCCAAGGAGAGGCCGCTACGTTGCTGCTCCTGTTGCAGCAGGCGACGACGAAGCACGGCAGCCTTGGACTCCATTTGCGCCGCCCACAGCTGACAGAGATCACGCTGCAATGAAGAAAAGACGAAATGACGGAAAAACTGGCGAAGCGGCGGCAAGTGAAGGCGGCGCAGCAGCGCGCGGAGTTCGCCGCGTGGGCTTCCGGTTGCGCGCGCGGGGAATTCCGAGCTTCCGGCGCGGAAGAGCTCGTCGCACAGCGCGCACGGCTCACCTGCGTTGTCGTCGCCGGCGTCGAGCAACCGCGGAAGACTAACTTGGATCAAGAGAACAATCCGGCGCAGCAACGGCAGCACGTGCTCGACGGCAACCTTCTCCACAGCGTGCATGTCCCACGAAGCTCGCTTCAATGACGGCGGTAGAAGGCGGCAGCGGACCATCAATTGCTGCGTCCACTGCATCACATCGCTCAAAGATTCCACGTCGTGAAAGTCGCTCGAGTTGGCCATTCTCGCCGGCTTGGACGGCGAACGAGGGGGAGAGGTGAGGCCATCTGATGGAGACGGTAGCGTGAGCACCGCGGTGCAGAGCGCCTGCAGAATCTGAGCTGCCACGACAACTCGAGCCGAAAACATCACATCGCTCAAGAGCTCATTCGTGTATCGATAGTCGTCGGATGTACCAGCGCAACGAGTGGCCGACATCGCTAGCAGAGCAATAAGACGCTTACTGAACACTCCAGCCAGGTGAGGGTGCGAGAGCAGCGGGGCGTTCGACCCTTGATCAAGAGATTTACTCAGGCCGCCTATCTCGTCCACTTCATCGTCGTCTTCCGCGAACAAAACACGCCGACCAAACAGCACCTCGCTCGTCGACGCGACCACGCTGTTGAGACCGCCGGTAATGTTTGATTCGCTGGCGATGGCCGCCGCGACGCTCGCTTCTGCCATCAATCGCAGTGATTGGATCCTAGGGCGATCGGCTTGCGAAGCCCCCTGGTTCACACTGGTGGTGAGCGCTCGTTCGTATAGCGTCACATCCAGCTCGACTTCCAGGCATCGAAGCGACAGCTGCCAATCAGAGAATTGCGCCGTCCAGGTCTCTGCAATGTGGCGCAGCTCTGCGTCGATCACTAGCTCGTCGTCCAGTTCGCCGGCGAGCAGCAGCGGCAGTTGAACCGCGGCACGGACGCCGCGGACACTGAGCTGTCGGCAGAACTTTCTCACACGACGGCGGACAAGAGCCGAGGCATCTTCGTCGATTGAAGACGCCGAGGAGCTTGAGATTTGCGGTGAGGCAAACGGCGACGTGGTTGTTGACTCCATGGAACTACCAAGCCACCTGGTGAACGACTGGTGCTGATCCACGATGGCTTCATCAACAGCGTCGAACTCCTGCTCACCGGAGCTCGACGCTGTGAGCAGAGAGAATCCGCTTCCGGGTCCTTCCCGTCGGGGCCGCAAAAGCGCTGTTACGTCAGGCAAGAGACAGTTCGACAGGCGACGACACACGGGACACAAAAACTCCAGATCGCGCTCACTGAGCAGCCGCTCGTCGCCGTGGTGGTGCTGCGCTTCCAGAGGGTTGCGACTCGCTCGCTGCTGTCGCCACAGCGAATCGACATAGGCCTTCATGCACGAGTGGTGGATCGCGTGACCACAGCTCCAAACAACGACATCGACTCCCGGGATCGCATCCACAGTGCGCGCAGCATCGCCCAATCCATGTCGGCTGAGGGGCGACGACGACTGCAATGGCGGCAGCTGCGATGACTCGGAGGAGATACCGAGCTGCCGTGGCAGGGACGTTGGCTGGACCATGGCGACGTAGCCAAACGTCGAGTCTTTGTCGGCGTGGGAGTCGCACGGAAGGCGGCACAGCGCGCACTCCTCAAGCTCATCTTCTTGACCAGAGCTGACCGACAGCGACGGGCTGCTCGTCATGTCAGCACCGCCGAGAGAATCGGCGCGGGCTTTGCTCTGCGTGCGCTTGCGCAGTCGCCGTGTGTTCTTTAGCTGGAACTTGCGCTCGCGCTCGCTGACCTGGGCCACGGCCGACGACAAGTGGCTCACGTAGAGCTCGAGCTTGATGTGGCCAGTCGGGAAGCCCCACTCATCGTCCTCATCTTCGTCTTCGTCTTCGTACTCGGTGCTGGCACACGCATCGTCATCACTTGCGTCATCGTAGTTCTCGCTCTCATCGCCTTCACCGTCAAGATTTGCACCACTTTCAGCCCGTCCGCTGGGGGAATCAGTGCTTTCACCGTCCACCGAAAACTGAGACGTGAGAAATTTCTGCTGCTGCGACCGCATCTTCTTCAAGATCTCCTCCTGACGTTGCCGCATCATCTCCTTCGCGAGCTGCTGCTTGTCTGTACCTTCCCCCATCGCTGTTCTAGAAACTGACGCTCCATCGGAGTCTTGTGCCAGCTGGCTCGTTTGTCGAGCTTCGACGTACTCACGACACATAGAGGACTTTGATGTGGCCATTTGGACCACCGACTGCGCAAGGAGTTTTGAGTCCGGAGACAGCGCGCTGGATGATTTGAGCGCTATCAGTGCCGAGAGAACGCTTGAATCGGATTTGCTCGTGGCGTGTAGCTGAAGGCAAAGCAACGAGTAGAAGTTGCTCGACTTGGATCGTTCGAACTCGCGTTCTACCTGGATGAATCCCGCCTCATCATCTTCTTCTGCTTGGCTTTCGTCTTCATCGTGAACCGAGGCGTTCTCTTCACTCGCCAGCATTTGACTCGCGACGGACAAACACTGCACAGCAGCGACGAGCAGGCTCTCACTAGTCGCCCGTATTTCACCGTGGCCATCGCCATCAGCCGAGTCTCGGCGCCGTGCTCGTCGTTCTTGTTTCAACCAATTGTTTAGCACAGTGAAGACCACGGCGAGAAGGCTAGACGAGCAGAGCACTTGGCGTCCGAGCGCGTGCGCAGAAGCAAAATAGTCGGCCTGGTGTTCGTCAGTCGGCACTGGGAGCAAGCACGCGTCTTCAGCGCGCATGCGACTTCTCAGTTGATACTTTTTGAGGTTTCGCTCGCACAGCTGCGCCTCCGACGGACTGAAACACTCGAACAGCGGCGAGATTTCGCGCCACGACTCGTTCTTCAGCCGCCATGTGCCGCTCATCTTCATGCCGTAGCCCATCGCCGCAGCCGCAACAGCATCGCCACCTCCAACTCCGGACGAGTTTGCACATGGGTCGTCGTACTCGCCAACCCGCTCCAATACGTGGCCGACAATCTCTTCCTCCTCGAGCAAGAACCACTCGTGCTGAGGCATTTGGCGCACTTGCTCCACGAGCTTGAGGTCTAAATGCGCGACCACCTCGCTTCGACTGAACGGACCGAGACAAAGCCAGTGCTTCATCTCACGCTCCAATAGCCACGTGTACCAATCTTCCTGCGACAGAATAGATGACGGCGACGGGTATCGAAGCGGTGTCAGCACCAGCTGCAGCACCAGTCGCAGCGTTTCTTCCAAGAGCTCGGCTTGTTGACGCGTCGAAGTCACGTTCTCGTGGCTGAGCAGATGCTTGACCTGCGGCAATTGCTGGTGGATTAACATGCGAGCAACTTCACCGCGCGGCAACAACAGCGCACTGAGCTGGCTGACAAACAGATCGCCGTGCAGACCGAAAAAGCGCCAGTGCTTGGCGTAATAGTGGACGAGCTGCTGCCACATGACGTTGCCATTGCGTACCCACATGCCGGCTTTGATCTCCCGCGCAAACGAGGCGACGCGCAGCGGATGCTCCACGAGTCTGTACAGAAAGACGATCTCGTCGCGTTGCCAGCTCTCTCGCTCGCTAGGCCCGGCACTAAATAGCAAACGCTTCCACTCTGCTGGTGAGCGAGGATCCACAAACCCGCAGACGCCTTGGAAAATCGCGGCGAACATGTGGTGCAGCGGCAGGTGGAAGCTGCTCTTCTTGTTCACCCGCACAGACTGTTCTTCCGTGCGCGGCGGGTCCCGGTAGTACAGCGAGATCGCCTGTAGCTCGGTCTCGCCCAGGTCCGAATTGCTCTCGCTTCGCCACACACCAGACCCGCACCGTGTCGACCACTGCGTCAGCGCGCTGCGAAGCGGCTCGACCAGCGCCTGCGCTACCTCCCACTTGTCCCACGCTGATGATGGTGCATCTTCGGACTCCTTCGGAAAGCAGTACGGCAATCCGGCCAAAAACGCGCCGAGCAAGAGATTCATCTCGTAGTCCACGACGAATGCGAATGTCCAGGTCTGCGACTCGAACTCGATGTGCTGCTGCAAATGGCGGTGCTGCATGTCCATCTGCTGGAGCGTCTCGTACGCCTGGATGAGCAGTCCGTACACCGAGTTCGAGTCACGAAGCCGCAGCCGCTGATCGTCGCTGCCTTTCTCGAACGAGCCGAGCAGCACTTCCCCTGCCACCATCGGATGGACCAGCAGCGTGCGGATGTCGGAGCATAGACGCGCGTAGACGCGTTTCTTGAACACGTTGCGGCCGCAGTCCACGACGTGGATCGATTCTTGGACCGTCGTCGTCGTGGGACGACCGTCGGCGTCGTTGCTACTGCCACGCGCTGGAACCGCTTCCACGCGAAGCGTGCTCTTGAACAAGCCAATGAGTTTCTCAAGCAGCAGCTTGAGCAGTCGTTCCACGACCGAGGACGACGACACCTCGTCTTCGTGTTTCAGCCCTTGGTCTCGCGCGCGCTGCTGGAAAGCGCGCTCCAGCTCGCGCAGCTGCGCCGTGCTGTGGAAGAGCTGGCAGAACAGTCGGTCGATGAAGCGCGAGAGGTTGCGCATGCCGTCGTCATTGTTCTCGTCGCTCGAGGCGAGATAGAGGTCGATAAAATACGGGTACCAGTCCACAAAGTGGCACGTGTACTGCTGCTTGAACGGCTGGTCGAATAGCAGCTTGAGGAAGAGCACGCCGAGCGTGTCGCACATTTCCACAGGCAGCAGCACGCCGGCTTTGAGGAACACGTCCAGGATCACGAGTGGTCGTGTCGGGAATGTTTCATTGGCGGCGCTGGGCGGTGGTGGCGCGTCCAACGGGAAATCCGCTGGCAGGCTCTCGAGGAAGATCTCGGTCACGATCTGGCGGTACGGCACGCAGCTCACGGCAAGCGCCTGGAGCCACGCGAGACACTGCTGGAGCCGGTCGAGGTGGACTTGCAGGACACTCGGGAAGCTCGAGCGGCGGCGTCCGGTCTTGGGTAGCGCGCGGAGACTGGCCGTGGACTGTGGGTAGAACGCGTCAAACGACGAGGCCGCGGCTGCGGCGTCGCTCCCGCCGCCGGGACGCAGGCAGAAAGCGTCCACTTCGCGCAGCACGTTGAGGCAGAACGCGACCACGCGGCGCACGAGCCCGTGGATCACGGCGTGCTCGAGCGCGCCCAGCGCGGCCGGCGGCTCGTCGGCGTCGCTGGCGCGCGAGGGGCGGTGCTTTTTGCAAAACCCGTCGGGTTTCCACGCGAGCGGGTCGCCGCAGTCGCAGCAGCCGCCCGACGAGCAGCGGTAGACACGAAAGTCGTGGCCCTGGTGGTCCTGCGGGTCGAAGCACGCGAGGCACATGCAGCTCGAGTCGCTGAGCCCGCACGTGCGGCAGCGGTAGGCCATGTGGTCGCCGTGCCAGACCTCCTCGCACTTGGAGCGGTGCACCGAGCCGTAGACCTCGACGAGGCACGCGTGGAAACCTGGAGGGAGGGAGAAGACTGCGGTCGTGGCTGCGGCTGCGGCTGCGGCTGTGGATGTGGCTGTGGCTGCGGACGCGGCCGCAGATTCGTCCGGCTCGTACGTGACGCAGGGCGCGTCGCCGTTCTTGGCCCAGGAGCAACTTTTTT
Source organism: Pythium dissimile (assembly GCA_023336445.1). NCBI lineage: Eukaryota > Oomycota > Peronosporomycetes > Pythiales > Pythiaceae > Pythium > Pythium dissimile. The sequence goes on along the minus strand of JAADWZ010000397.1, from coordinate 7,031 downwards.
CTGTGGCTGTGGCTGTGACTGTGGACGATGGGGGTGCGCCCTCGGTGGCTACGGTCACATAGTGGTGGAGCTGCGAGTCGCTGTGGGCCTCGACGACCACGCGAAGGAAAAACTGGAGAATAACAGCGAAATCTTCGAGCAAACTGGGCGGGATCACGAACAGCGACTGCGCCACTTTGTTCCGCGACGGCTGCGAGAGAAGGAGGAACTGCTGCACGAGCTCGCGTTCGCTCGGGCGTGTGCGCAGCAGCGACGTCGCCAGTGCCGCGTCAGTGGCCGGGTGGACATGCGCGTCCAATACGGCAGCAGACGACCCCGAGACCTCGGCCGCTGTTGACGCGAGCCCGTGGCTGGCCACAGCTGCAGCGTGGTCGTTGGTACCCACAGCTGTGTCCACAAACGAGAATTGGCCGTCCAACGAGCCCTCGATGTGTCGAGGGAACAGCGCGGCGACGGCCGAGTGCTGGCGCTTGACACTGAATAGCAGCAGCAGCTGAGACAATAAACGTGCCTCCTTGGCGGCGTCAGACGCGGACGGATCACCGCTGTGCGAGGGAGGCACTGCTGTGGCTGCCGCGGCGCTGGGGGCCGACATATCACGGAACAAACTCGGCACTTCCTGCGTCATGATTCTCGTCTCAGCGGCCGCTGTGTCCGCCGGAGGAAGGTGGATGAAAAAGTATGTTGCATAGCGACAACGAGTGGGTATACGTACTTAGCCGAAATTCAACAGTGGAACGGTCTTTGTTGGAAACATACTGAATTAGCTTGAATTTGATTCTATAAACCTTTCTGAGATAGGTTCATTTGGATCTCCAGAAAGTTCCTTGAGCTCAAAAATAACTTCGCACATAAATTGCAGAAAGTTACGCTTTCGGACCAGCCGTATCTCGTACCCCTGGCGTTGTGGAGCGTACCCTCTTCTTCCCTCCATCCCAAGAACCAGCAACTCAAAGCAGTCATGGCACAGGTAGTGAGAGCTCCATCGTTCACGCCTTCTGTTTGGAATATATCCGTGGTCCTCACACCTCCCCTGTCGTGTACGCTATGCTCTAGGAAGCGACTATCGATCAGCTCCAAAGCGAACTCACCGTACGTTCTTCGCATTCTCTATTGTGGACGGCCGCGCCCACTAGTCTAATGTGTAACCGTGCTGAGTGTAGAACGTACTGAGCCGCCTCGCGCAGGCCGAGCAGCAGCTCGCCAAGGCGCCCAAGGTCGACGGCCCCGTCGGTGGCGTTGAGCTGCGTGCGTACCAGCTGCAGATGCTGGAGCGTCTGCGCGCGATCCGCGCGGCCTTCGAGTCCGAGGGCGCGTCAGTGTCGACGCTCACCAAGGAGCGCGACGTGGCCCGCGCCGAGCGTGACGCGCTGGCCAAGCAGGTCGCCAAGCTCAACTACCGAGTCGAGCACCTGAAGAAACACGTCAGCGTTTAGACGGACGATGGAAGCAATAGACGTGGAATTATGATACTAAAACCCGCGAGAACAATTCTGCTGCTTAAGCAGCTATGATACACTGGCGCGTGGCGGCGATGCGAGCGGGAAATGCTCCACAGTACCACGGTCTCGACTAAACCACCGAGACTCTGTTCCGGGCCGATGGATCGTCCACACAACCGACCAGCATGCACCGCCCGCCCAAAACGTGGCCGAACGACTGTGGCCGAGTACTACCCACGCCCGGAAGCTTCGCCGCCGCACAATAATAACTAGGACTGTCCGTGGCGTTCAAATGTGAGCTTCAGAAACACACGACGATCACCGTGATGTCGTCCACCACGTCTTCTTCTTTGTTCCACCGCTCGGTGGCCTCGGCCACCAGCGCGTTGCACGCCTCCTGCGGTGTCATCTTGGATTCGGTCAGGCACTCGGCCACCAAGTAAACACACTCGTCCGTGGTCATAAACTCCCACACGCCATCGCTCGCCAGCACCGCAAAGCTTGGGTGGTGGACGTCACTGTGGACCACTTTGTCCACAAACGTAACGTCTGGATCCGATGCCACGCCGATTGTGGCCGCGATCGAGTCTCCAAAGCTGCGCGACATGGCCAGCCCGGGCATGTCCACATCCTGAAGCCACACGCGGAATGTGCCCCATTCGTACACGCGGCCGTTGTGAGCTTCGATCCGCTGCCGTTCCTCTGGCAGCTCGGGCTTGTGGTCCTTGGATACGTGACGGACCACATACTTGTTCTCCTGCGAGGAATACTCGGCCACAACCGCGCGGCTATCCCCCACGTTAGCCACGAACACGTCGTGGTCGCACACGAGCATGGCCACAGCGGTTGTGCCGCTTACGCTAATGTCCATACCGGTGGCTGGAGCCGCTGTCTCACATAGTGCGTCTGAGACACATTTGGCCGTCCGCTGGAACAGTTCTCCAAAAATGTCGTGGCCCACCGACGATTTTCGTGTATTCTTGTCCGTTTTCGACTGTAGAATGATCTCTTGGTACGCGGAAGCGAGCTTCTCGTGGTACAGTTCTCGAACAAAGTGGCTCACGTGCGCACCGTGGGGGCCGTGACCGTCGAAGACCGAAAACAGCGTCACGTTCGGCTCATTCGCCAGACAGTCAGCCACACAAAAGCTGTCTTGGTTCTCTTTCCGTCGCTGGAGCGGATCGCAGCCGGCGCGCGTGTGGGCGCCCCATTTTAACCGTCCACTTGCAGATGTGTACCCTCCTTCGACAGCGCCGGTCCAATCCGCGGACGCGAGTGCGGCTTCGTCCAGAGCCACACCGGGGACACCGCCACCGTAGTATACGCGGTCTGCGGATCCATTGCGTCCACGTTGTGGCCGCGCATTTAGCTTCGGCGGCGGGTTAGACCGCAGCGGGTCCAAACCAAAGAGCTGTGTGGCCGTGCGAGTGAGTCGCTTGGGCATGGATGCGTTTAGTCGCTGGTGCTGCTTGAGATCGTCCGCGAGCAGCGCATCATCTGTGTCGCCCACACATTCACACGTTAGACTCCCCCGCATGGAGTCTATTCGCGCGTCTAACCCACAGCGCACGTACCGTCGTCGTCCGTGGAGCACACCTTAGTGAGAATACAGCCCATGGCGTCCACAACTTCGTCGGTGGCTTCTGGTTGGGCGTTGGCGTTGGCGTGATCCCCGGCGTTCTCGTTAGACGCGGTGCTCGTGTGGTCCGAGTCGCTGTGGCTGAGGCTGTGGCTAGTCTTCTCAGGCGGATAGACCACCACGGGAGTCGCGGCAGGCGAGCGGCGGATCAGGCGGCGTCTGGGCTGCGCCGACGCCACGGACGCGTCGAGGCTGCGGTGGAGAATGGTGGATGCTGTGAGCGCGCCTCAGGACCGCCTGGGCGCAGCTTGTGCCGTTGAAACGCCCTTCGCTGGTCTAAACCCGTGCGCGTGCCTTCCAGCGCGTCTAAAAAATCGCCCGAGATAGATAGACCGAGAACGAGATAGACTGAAAGGAACACTCACTCCTGTACGCAACACAGTCGCTTTAACTCTAATTATGGCTCCTATTGGGGAATGGAACGTTTCAAAAGAGTGACATTGCACTTGTTGGCCAAACCGGACCACATGGGATGCCGCGACGACCAGCATGGGAATCCGGAAAAGCGACTCACCCTCTGCGACGCCCACGCCAGCAAATCCACACTATGGACCATGGGAGGGGGGGGGGAAGATAGACCTGCGCGCCGTCATTTCCGACCTATAAAGTTGACAGTCTCGCGTCTAACTGTGAACAAATAGTGACATTAGACTTTGGCCTTCTTTTTTTTCGTTTTGTGGGCGAGACCCCAACATACTGATTCTAGTTAGCAAAAAGCAACAAACTTGAGCTCTTAGACCCTTGGCTTCGCGTGCTCCCTCCCTCCCACTAGCTCGCCAGCTTCGTCGAGGCCGCGCGCAGCCGGCGCGCGTTGGTGGCCGTGGGCAATCGGCGAATCGCCTGCATCGCGCGATTCTTGCTGCCCGTGGTCGGGTGCGCGAAGATCCAGTCGCGCATGTTCTTCTCGCGGTACTCGGGGAACTCCTCGATGATCTCGTTGTACTTGGTGACCGAGAGGATGAGCATGCTGCACGACGAGAGCGCGACGCACGTGGCGGAGCGCGGGATGTCGAAGATCAGTGACTTCTCGCCGAAAAAGTCGTACCGCCCTTTGATCACTTCGACGTCCGCGGTGAGCGAGACCGCCCCGGGCTTGCTGGGAGTCCTGGTCGTGGTGGTGGTAGTCGATGGTGGTGCTGCTGTGGCGGTGGTAGTGGAGGTAGCGGTGGCGGTGGCAGGTGCACTCGTCTGGGCCATGCTGGTGGTGGCCGGTGCGTCCACGACGGGAGACTGCGGGATCCGCACGAGCACATTGCCCGTCTCGATCACGTACAGGCTGCGCCCGCGGTCGCCGTACGTGATGATCACGTCGTTGCGCACGAACAGCTCCTGCTCGAAGGCGGCAACCACGGCGCGCACGAACGACTCGTCGTAGCCGGCGAAGAGCCGCATCTGCTTGACAAAGTCCTGCTTGACGAACAGCGTCATGTCCTGCCGCACCGAGAGCGGCAGCCCGCTGAGCAGCTCGTCGTCGTTCATGCCCCGGCTCTCGGACCAGTGGACCATAAAGTACGACTGCATGTGCTTCCAGATGTGCGTCGGGAACTGGTGGAACATCATGAAGTGCGCGACGCTCGCGATCTTCTCTTCGTAGTCGGCGCGCTGGCCCAGCTCCATCTCAAACATCTGGTTGAAGCCGCCCGAGAGCATGCCGAACAGCACGATCGAGACCACGATCACCAGCATGCCCAGCAGCGTCTCCCGCGCGTTCTGTGGCGCGATGTCCCCGTACGACACGGTCGTGATCGCGCCCATACTGAAGTGATACGACCGTGCGTACTTGACCTCGACGGGCACTTGGCCCACTTGCAGCTCGCTCTGGCGGCCCTCAAACGTGAGCATGCCCGGCGTCGTGAGCCAGGACGCGTGCTGGTCGTCGATGCCGTTGAAGCTCGCGCCGTAAAACATGCACGCGACCCAGTGCGCGCCTAGCGCAAAGTCGAACGCGAAGCGGCAAAAGTAGATCACGCTCGGCCATACGAACGAGCTCTTGACGTCGTACACCAGCATGCGCTGGAGCTTGTCGCCCAGCTCGTGCAGGTGGACGATGCGCACGATCTTGTTGAGCCGGAACACGGCCACGCGGTACCACGTGACCTTGACGTTCGTGCCCGGCGCGTTGGCCAGCGGCGCGAACGGAAGCAGCAGCTCGAACGGCACGATGCAGAACAAATCCGTAAAGTACGAGCCTTCGCGGAAGTAGTGGTCGCGGATCGCGTGGCGCTCGGTCACGAGCGTGCCCCGGTTCACGAACGTGAAGTAGTTTTTGTGGAGCACAAAGTCGACGACGCAGAGCAGGTCCATCAAGTACTCGACGATGAACCACGCCTGGATCTTGGCCTGGTTGTCCGCGCCCGACAGGAACTCGTAGTCAAAGCTCACGCGGAACGGCACGATGAGGGTGTAGTAGAGGCAGATCAGGTACATTACCACGTTCCACGCACGGCGAAAGTTGGAGTACTCGAGGCAAAACGATGGCGGCAGCGGCGGGTCGACCCAGATCTCGCTCGTGGTGGTCTCCTTCTCCGGCGCACTCGAAGCCGTCGCGAGCTGGTTCAAGTTGAACATGGACCGCTCCTGCCGCTGCTGGAAGCGCGCTTTCACGGTCTCCAAGTGCTGCGCGTACAGGCTCACCGGGGTGGCGGCGGAGGGGAGCTCCTCGCTGCTGGCGGAGGAAGCCGTCGACTTGGCTATGTGCTGGAGCGTGCCGGTGAAGCTCATGCCGAGGCTGCGCCGCAGCTTGTGCGTGCCCGTGACGATCGTCTTCTTGCTGCTGCGCCGCCGCAGCGGCCGGTAGCCCAGCACGGGCGCTACTTTGCGCGACACGCGGCCCCACACGAGGCTGTTCAGCAGTGCCAGCATGGTCGTGTACCCTTTCAAGTTGGAGCGGAGCTGCGTGGGCCGGTCCGCCTCTCCTTCGACGGCGGCGGCTGGGTCGAGCTCGAACGAGTCCCGGAGCAGCTCGCCACCGGCCGTCGCGTCGGCGGCATGCTCCAGCACTGGCCCGAGCTTGGCAGCGGCTGACGACGTGGCAGACACGCACGCGACGTTGTTGGAACAGTCGAAGTTCCTGGCGATGTTGGCGTGCGCGAGCTCGGTGGACGCAGTCTTCTGGAGCGCGAGCAGCTCGAACTTCTCCTCGAGCGCCTTGCGGGACTTTTCGTCCCAGAGCTCGCGCCACGCGCGCCGCGTGAGCTGCAGCACCTGGCAGCTGCGCGTGGCGCGCACCGACAGCGCGTGGCGCGCGCCCGGGATGAAGAACGCGGTGTCGCCAAAGAGCTGGCCTTCGTGGATCGCGGCGAAGACCACGCGCGACTTGGTGGAGAAGTACTCGGCGCATCCTTCGCGCAGGATACACAGCATGGTACCCAGCCGCGCCTCCTCAAGGATGATGTCGTCGATCACGTACACGTGGAGCGTGAGCGCGTCCGCCAGCACGCGCAGCTGCGGCGGCTTCATCACGTACGTCAGCTCGGGCACGCTGCGCACGCTGGCGCCGTACATCTCTTCAAACAGCATGGCGTGGAGCGCCGGTGGCAGGTCCTGGAACGTGGCGCCGAGGTTGAGTTCCACGAGGCACTTCGACTTGTAGTCGATCGACTCGATCGCGCGCTCGCGCAGGAATTGCGGCAGCTGGTGCTGCCGCGCAAACTTTTCAAACTTGTCGATCATCGCGTTGTGGTCGCTCATGTCCTATAGATAAACGATTGGATGGGAGGGGTCAGCGCGTCAGCCAGCCTGGAGACCCACAGAGGTGGTCAAGCTCGCACGCACCTTGTCGATGTTGGCCATGAGCGACGTGATGCGGCCTACGATCTGGCCGATGCACATCCATCCGATGACACACGTGCTGCTGGCGTACACGGTCTCGGCCGCGTTCTGTGAGATCACGTCGCCAAAGCAGACCACGGTAAACTGCACCCCACGCAACCCCACCCGCCATGGTTAGT
>JAADWZ010000396.1:0-29256 GCA_023336445.1 Pythium dissimile | reverse complement strand
GCCAGAATGTATCGAGCAATAAATTGGACAAAATCGAAAATTTGAAAAATTCAGATGATTAGCTTTGTTTAGAAGACTTCTACCTCATTTAGGGTTGGGTGAAAAAACCCAACTATATAAAGGTGAGGTACTATACTACTCAGGGGGTTCGAAGCCATGCATTGGCAGATCGTCACGAAACTCCACCAAGCGCATGGTGTCTGCCGCGGCGCGACGATTCTTGGGCACCAACGGGACGCGTAGAGCGAGGCTTCTGCATGGCCGTGTCCGACGCACCGAATGCTGGTGGGGTGTTTGTCAGGTCTATGGGGGCAGCCTTAATCGTGGATGCGCGACGAGGCGCTTTAGTTTGCGGAGCAACGCGGCGCATATCGGTGCAGGAAGCGGTAACGGGACGATCACGCGCCCGAGGCGGTATTCGGCGCGCGGAAACTTCTTTGTAAACATCCTCGTCCTCGATACAGAATGCTAAATAAAGACGACAAATGGCTATGCATACAATCCTCGTCAGTGGTTTTGGGACACCAATTTTTTTTTTCTGGCGTCCCTTAATAGAAAAGTCACTTTCATTGACCGCAATGGGACGGATTATAGCGAATCACGAGGCGGTTCGTTCACTGCATTCTTTGCCTCAAAATTCGACATCTGTCAATAGTTATGTCGAAATCACGATACAGGTCATTGGTCACAATTCTGGGACAATACTGACGGAGGGAAGATTTGCTTGAGGTGCTTTGCCGTTCCTCCTGGCGGTTGCTAATACTTGATATGGTCCCCACGACACTTCAGTACCTTGAAGCACCGTTTGCGCATCGAAAGGACGAGTGGATCGAGGTCCTTGGCGCCGATGTGCTTCCATGCCTTGAGTATGGCGCGCTTGAGCCCTTCTGCGGAGTAGTACTGCTTCCCAACTTCGTACACGGCCTGTGTCATGATGCCCCAGAAGTTGTCAATGGGATTAAGATCTGGGGACATTGCTGGCCAGGCTATAACATAGATATTCTGGCTTGAAAGCCAGTCCATCGTGAAGCGGGAAGTGTGGCAGGGGGAGCTGTCTTGCTGAAAAATGTGAATTTCAGTATCGATCAGCGGTTGCAAATGCTTTTGCAAGGTAGCCACGTACTTGGCCGAATCCTGCTTGCCGATGAGAATTTTCAATTCGGAGGTCTTGTTTGCCGTAACCCCCCCCCCCAAACCATGACGGACCCGCCACCAGAATGGCGATGCATGTTGACCTCTTCCCTTCCTCAACTCGCGTGTCGACCCAGTTGTATCGCATGCCGTCTAGACCGTCAAGGTTCCACTTCTTCTCGTCGGAGAATACCACGTTGCGCCACTGGTCGTCGTTCATGAGCGCCATGGCCGACGCCCACTGAAACCTTTCTTCCTTGTGGTGCTTGGTGAGCATTGAAGCAGCCGAACACGTCTTGTACTGGAGCCAGTCGACGTTGCGGATGGTGCGCTGCACCGTGCTTAAGCTGCACGTGAGCTGGAGCTTGTCCTTGACCTTGGCGGCGCTCATCTTACCCGTGGAAGCAGACCTGATAATGTGCCGCTGGACACGTTCATCGATTTTCTTGGGACTTCCGCGGCGACTTGGACGCTTAGACTTCGCTGACTGCTGCACCACCCGCTGACAAGGCGAGCGGGAGCGATTAGTGGCCTTAGCGATGGCACGAAGAGAGAAACCGGCCTTCGCAAGTGTCTGCACCCATGTTTGATGGTCGGAAAAGTTGATCGCTGGTAGCCCCGTGGTAGGCAGGAATAACAAATCAACTGGGAGTCCGCCAAAAGGTGTTTACTGCCTTGAATACCAATCTTCCCTCCGTCAGTATTTTATGTCCCAGAATTGTGACCAATGACCTGTATCGTGATTTCGACAACTATTGACAGATGTCGAATTTTGAGGCAAAGAATGCGATGAACGAACCGCCTCGTGATTCGCTATAAGCCGTCCCAATTGCAGGCAATGAAAGTGACTTGTTTATTATGGGACGCCAGAATTTTTTTTTGGTGTCCCAAAACCACTGACGAGGACTGTTTATGAAAAATCGCAATCCTTTTTTTCTTCTCTTCTTTTTCCCGACGGTTGGCAAAACTTTCCCAGCATACAACCTCGCGTACAGATCAAAAAATTGTGATACCGAAGGTTTCGGTGTGCCTATTTTAATACACTGAAAACACGGCTTTAAAAAAAGCCGTTTCTCCAGTGTTGCCTTACACGGGACTGACGTACTTCAAAACAATCGGATTGCAAATAACGTTGTGCACAAGCGAATTCTCGACCATCATGCACTGAGCTACTTCCGCGACGAGTGGATACGTCACTACAACAGTATACACTTTCTTTACAGTCACAGGGAAGGTAAGGTCGTCGTCGCATTGCGCAAGGATCTCGTTCAAATTCCATCCTTGTGTCAACATCTAAAACCTGCCGTCTGTGAATACGTGAATAGCGTAGGAAAACGCCGCGAAGCCGGCGCATCCCAGACATTGGGCCTGCAAACCGATCAAAGTGAGATACAATAGGCATCCACTAGTATACGATACTATGCACAAAGCATTGCTGTACCTGCCAACCTTGCCCGGCGGCGAGTGCGGCGCCCGTAGCGCACCCTGCCACCAGCTCATTGCCCACATCGTGGACGCCACGAGCCTTCTCAGACGCACATTCCAGCCCAGAGAACATTGCTAGCAGTGGACAAATACGCTGTTCATGCATTGCTGGATGCGTGTGATCAATGACATAGCTACTCACCGGAAATAACCAGGAAGTTGTTACCCCAGTACCTGCACTTGCCCTTTGTCACGCGCCACGAGCCGACCATCTTTATAGGGATCCAGTCAGTTCGTCTAATATACACATCACACGAGCTCAGCGAGCCGCACACACCGACTCGCGCCACGGCGTCTTGGGCATCTCGCGCTGGCCCGGCACGGGGATCGGCGGTGTGATGCCTTCGTAGCTGCCCAGCACGAGGCCGAACAGGTTGCCCATCGCGTAGCCTAGCGCACCATTTGCAACACGAGACACATCAGCATACACACGCAAAGCTGCAGCTGCACCAGCAAGTGTATCGTACCCATGGTCGCGGAGAGGAAGAACTTGCCGGCGCACGACTCGACCAGCGGATTGGGCTGCACGAACTGGAGCAGCTGCGGCGGGTACACGGGCAGAAACGGGTAGAACGAGCCTTCGCGGTGCATGTTGAGAAAGCTGCGCGGGTAGAGGAAGAGGTTGGGCGGGCGCGCGGCGTCCAAGTCGCTCACGCGCAACCCCAGCGCCGCGTTGGCGTCGCCGGCGGCGGCGGCATCATCATTTTTGGCGGCCATGGTTCAATTGGTGTGCGCTGATGGCACCACCCCACTGACCAATGTTTGCCACCTTGTTTTGTGAATCCTTGGAAAGTTGCGAATGCGCAACATCAAATGAAGCAGTGTTGCGAGCCAGCAACTGAAATCTCCGCCAGCGATCAATCGACACCACAGAGTCACCCTCCCAAAATTTGCAGAAAGAAGATCTGCCTCTAGCCACTAACCAGGGCCGTCAGCTCCTTCGAACGAATCCACCATGATGCAAGCTCCAGTGATGGTCTTGAGTGCGTATAAAGCACATGAGTATATAGAGCACGAAACGGCGCGTCTAACGACCTGTTTGTGTGTCCCACCAGACACGAACACGCGCCGCGAGACTGGCCGCACGGCGCAGCTCGGCAACATCGAAGCGGCGAAGGTGCGTTCGCCTGTGTATGTTTCCCTCCTCCCTCTCGTTGACCTAAATGAATGATGGTGCTGTGTGTGCGACAGGCTGTGTCCGACATCGTGCGCACGACGCTGGGCCCGCGCTCGATGCTCAAGATGCTGCTGGACCCGATGGGCGGCATCGTCATGACCAACGACGGCAACGCGATTCTGCGCGAAGTGGACGTGTCGCACCCGGCGGCCAAGAGCATGATCGAGCTCAGCCGCGCGCAGGACGAAGAAGTAGGCGACGGCACCACGTCAGTGATCATCCTTGGTGCGGGTTTGTTCATTTTTTACTGGAAAATATTAGCATGCAGTGCTAATATTTTTTAATGGTATTGTAGCCGGTGAGCTGCTGGTGGTGGCCGAGCCGTTCCTGTCGCACCAGGTGCACCCGACCGTGATCATCCGCGGCTTCCACCGCGCGCTCGAGGCGTCGCTGCAGGTTGCCAAGCAGATGTCGCGCGTGATCGACGTGGAGAACCGCGACGAGATGCGCAACCTGATCCAGTCTTCGGTCGGCACCAAGTTCTCGCCGCGCGTGGGCCACCTCGTGAGTGATCTGGCGCTCGAGGCCGTGCTAACGGTCGTGCGCACGACGCCCACGGGCCACAAGGAAGTGGACGTCAAGCGCTACGCCAAGGTGGAGAAGATCCCCGGCGGCGAGCTCGAGGACTCGCGCGTGCTCAAGGGCATCATGTTCAACAAGGACGTGACCCACTCGAAGATGCGCCGCCGCATCGAGAACCCGCGCGTGCTGCTGCTCGACTGCCCGCTCGAGTACAAGAAGGGCGAGAGCCAGACCAACGTGGAGCTGAGCAACGACCAGGACTGGAACACGCTGCTGCGCATGGAGGAAGAGTACATTGAGAATTTGTGCGCGCAGGTCGTGGCGATGAAGCCCGACATTGTGATCACGGAGAAGGGCGTCTCGGACCTAGCGCAGCACTACTTTGTCAAGGCCAACATCACGGCCTTCCGTCGTCTGCGCAAGACGGACAACAACCGTCTCGCGCGCGCGACTGGTGCGACGATTGTGAGCCGTGCGGACGAGATCCAGGAGGCCGACATTGGCACCAAGTGCGGTCTCTTTGAAGTGCGCAAGCTCGGCGACGAGTACTTTGCGCACTTTGAGGACTGCACGGACCCGGGAGCCTGCACCGTCCTGCTGCGCGGCGGCAGCAAGGATGTGCTCAACGAAATCGAGCGCAACCTGCAGGACGCGATGCAGGTGGCGCGCAACGTGGTGTTTGAGCCGCGTCTGCTCCCTGGCGGCGGCGCCACGGAGATGCGCATCGCGCATGAGCTGCGCAAGCGCGCGGAGGAGATTGAGGGAGTAGAGCAGTTCCCGTTCCGCGCCGTGGGTGAGGCGCTCGAAGTGATCCCGCGCACGCTGTTACAGAACTGCGGCGCCGACGTGGTGCGCGTAATGACGGCGCTGCGGGCAAAGCAGGCGGAGAGCGACGAGTCGTGCGGCATCGACGGCGTGGCGGGCAAGGTGACCAAGTCGACCGACCTGAATGTGTGGGAGCCGTTCGAGGTCAAGACGCAGACGATCAAGACGGCCGTGGAGGCGGCGTGCATGCTGCTGCGTATCGACGACATCGTGTCGGGTCTGGCCAAGAAGAAGCAGTATTAGAGCAACCGTGCGGAGACGACGAGAAAAAGTGGGTGATACTTTATCTCCCCACGCAGGATCGTGCTCAGAGAAACCAACTCGTAAGACGATAGGTTGAAGCAGCGGTCTATAATATATTTTGTCCAATCAGCGCCGCGAGGACCCCAAAGGTCACCGAGACCTCTCTGTCTCGCAGACGAGATCACCTCCAGCATCATGGCGATCGAGCGTGAGCTGCGGCTGCTGCTCGAGCATGCACGCAAACCCCCAAAGCGTAACGACCAAGGCGTTGATGAGCCAACGAATAACAATCAGCCGTCCGGCGGCTCGCGCGTCGCCGTGAGAACGATCTTCGACCGGCTCCGACGCGTGTGCCGCCAGCGCGTGCTGCCCAGCGTGAGCATCTCGAGCGAAATGAATGTGCCGGAGCTGCTCGTGCTGGTGGCCGAAACCGCAGTGGCGCAGCAGGACCTTGAGGTCGCGCGCGCGTGCGTGGAGTGGTTCCTCAGCGACTGGAGCGCCAAGAACCAGGTGAGTCCGTGGAATATTCGTTTTCGATTTGTGGTCGAGGACGGCACTGACCTCTGCTCTGTGAAACCAGTTCTACTGCCGCACCCAGTTGGTGCGAGCCCACTGCGCGTCGATGGATGCAATGAACAAGACGGGTGCGGCCAAGCTGCGCGACGTGTTAAACGCGATCCACTTTGTGCTGCTCGTGGTCCCGGTCGCCACCGACCCCAGGCGCCGTCCCCAGTACGCTTTTCTGGTGTACAACGCCTCGGTGGCCTACTGGCAGATCGCTCGCCAGCTCATGAAGCCGGCGACATTCCAGTTCTTACTCCCGTCGCTCAGCGTCATCATCGACGCGCTCAAAGCCGTGGGCGAGAAGGACGTGCAGTGGCTGCTGCGGCTCCAGCTCGCAATGGTTCACGCGCAAATTGACGCCAAGCAACTGGCAACTGCGGCCAAAACAGTGTGCGACATTACCGAGATGCAGTTCACGTCACTGCTGAACGACCCTACACTAGCAAGCGATCCATCCGTAAAAGCTCTGTACGAAGAAGCGCTGCGTCTCCAGGTCCACGTCGGTTCGTTCAAAGATCCGGAATGCCAGAAAATCCTTGCGAATATGAAAAAAGGCAATGGGAACGAACGCCTCTCACTGGTCACCAAGCTCCAAGCGCTCAAATCCGGCGCGTTTGCGGGTACCAACGAGGCGGCGCTGACCGAGATTTTCCAAGAAGTTACTGGAATGGCGGCTTTCGTTGTTGCCACCACGACCGACGACGAGATCACGGCCCATCTTCGAGGTCTTGATGCCGCTAGCGCGCACACTGTCGACGCCGAAGTGGCGGTGGAGGCTGGGATCATTGCGGCATTCCGTCAGGAATACCGCCTCGCGGCGTGTTATGACGTCGTTCTCCATACTCGAGGCAAGAGTGTCGACTCCAAATGCCGCGTGCTCCATCAAGTGCTCAAGGCGATATTAATTGCGCTTGTGCCGCCGTTGGCAGGTGCCATCTACAAGCTGTCTCGGCAGCAGCGAGCGGCGCTTCTAGTGGCACGCAGGCTGGAAGGCATGCGCGCGATGGAGCGCGCGCTGCTTGCGTGCAAGCGGCAGCAAGACCCAGCGCTTATGGAGAGCGTGTGTCTCTACGCTTGGAATTTGTCGCTCCCGCTGCTGCAACCTGTGTCACGTAGCCAGCTGTCTCGTGTGTTCTCGCTCGCGGCAGCGTCGCTTGAAGAGCTGCAGTCGCTACAGCTCAACTTGCGCGTGCGGCTGCTGCTCGAGCTTGGGAAGCTCGAGTTGAGTTCCGACTTTGTCTCCAAGGCGCAGATTGTGGTGACCACGGCGCTCGGTCTGGACTACGGTGTGATGGCTGCGACTGCCATGCCAACGCTGGACGATCTGCTCTCGAACGAAGCCAAGTGGTTACATCGTCCACTGGATATACATTTGGTGCCGTTGCGCAAACGCATTGAGAACAAACTCGCAGGTGAGGATCCCACCAACAGCGACGAGGAGCTCGCGATTGCGGTCGACGAATTACGGGAAACCTCCAAAGATCCTACAAAACGCATACAAGTGATCCACCAGGTGATCACAGCGATAGATGTCGTGGTGCAACAGCGAGCAGCGATCTCCTCCCCGCTGCCCGTCGATCTGCTGCTTCACATGAATACGGCAAGTTCGTTTGCCTGGCATTACATGAAAGATCCAACAATCGCTCGCAAACTCACATGCGACGCGATTCGTTTGTTCTTTTTCTCGGAGCCTGGAGAGAACCGAGCCTCGCACGACGTAGACAATATATTTAGCGACAAGAGTGTGAGGCTGCTGGAAGTGGATCTGCGGCTACGGCTTGTCGAGATCATTGGTCATGAGCTGAAGACGCGAGCTCGACAGTTCGAGGCAGCGATCGCTGAAAGCTCAGCAGCTCAGAGTGGGAAGCGCCATGCCCGCAACAGTCAACTTGGAAGCCAGAGGCAAGGACGGCAATTGACAGGCGGAGACGCACTGGAAGCATCCGCTCTACTGCTTCTCGGTAGAGACACCTACGCACTCGGCCTCTTGCCTTCGGCCTTGACTGAAGCTGCCTCTGGGGTAGAGCAGAGTGTGATTGACAGAGCAGCTGCCATCCAAGCTGAGCTACTGGCGCTCAAGATGGAGCTGATCCACGAACTGAACAATTCTCTGCGTGCGTCAATACGCATCGGATGGGGCTTCGTGGTCGAGAATACGGCGATCTACCTGTGGAACTACCACTTTCACGTCTTTTGTATGCTGCTCCCCACAGCTTCAACTCCCAGTGGCTTGGCTTCGATACTCCCAGAGTGTATCGCCGCGTTTGAGACGACTTTGGCGGCGCTTGAAGCGCTTCCAGCATCGACAATCCATTTGGACTTGGTGGCCAGCGTCGCATTGGGACTCGCACTCGCGCAGGAGAAGGCTGGGAAGCTGGACAAGGCCGCCGCGATTGCGGATACAATGCTCAAAAGACAACAATCGTCGCTCTCAACAGCTCGCCACGTGCTTACCCCGTCCATGTCACTCATCCTGCTGAAGCAGTTCGGCGAGTTGAAAGTTCGCCTCCAGATCCAGCAAAATACCAAGGAAATTGTGCCTGTGGACATCACACTCCAAGTCAAAGTGGCGTCGTACTTGGCGGCGATGGAGATGCTGCTACATCAAACCACAGCATCGGCAACGCTGCCACCAGCACAGCAGACACAGACAATGGAGAAGACGTCGGGCGTTTTCCAAAAGGCGCTTACTGCGTGGTCGCCAGTCGCGAGCGAGTCGTTGGATCGATTGAAGAGCGACCATTTCACGCTGGAAGACCAGCAGCAACAGCTCGAGCTGTACTGTGAGCTCTGGGTGCGGCTCGGATGTGGTGCGTTCCGGTTCAATAATTTCAAACAAGCGATCGACTGTGGACAGCGAGCACTGGAGCCGATCCAAACAGCTCTCAGTGAGCACGACCAGCGTGTTTGGGTTGGCGAGGCGACGTGGAAGTGGCTCGCCATCGCCGAGCTATTGTGTGCCAGATCCATGCTCAGCCTCCTCAGCGGCGAGACCGCGGCGTGGACGCTGATTGAGGCGGCGTTGAGCCACCTGGTGCGGTCGACTCTCTTCGCTGCCCGCGGTGATGCCGCGTCTGTGATCGTGAAGGCAGCTCAAGTCGCGTGGAACACGGTGCTCACCGCTATGGATGCTGTGGAGGCGGAGAGAGCAGTTGGTGAGTTAAGCGAGCAAGGATCCGTGGGGAACTGGTGGGCGCGTTTGCTGTCGCTGCTTCGAGATCTTCTTCAGGCGCTATCCTCGGTCGCCAGACCTGGCGATCGACTACTTGGAGACTTTGGATTACTCGTGCTAGAGGTCTGCGAACGCGCCAACGACTGGACCGCGGGTTCGCAATTCGCCGCAAGTCTCATCCAAGCGTCATCGACGACCCTTCCTGCCGATCAAATGAAAGAAATTGCCACTTTCCACGCAATCGCGGTCGCCACCTTGGGCAGCAACACAGTAGGAACCACGGTCGTTGCCCCCGGCGGTGGAGGCAGAGGCAAAGACCACGATCCGATGCTGCAGGCCAAGATCCTGCGCAAGATCGCGTTCTCATCACGACGGAATCCGCCGGCTCAGCTGCAGGCGCTGACTGCGGCTTTGAAAGAGCTGGAAGGGAAGACCGAGGAGCAGGCGCTTGTGCTGATGGACATGGCCGAATGGTTCTACACGCACCACTTCCCGATTCTAGAGACCGTTGACCATCTCAGCGCCGCCCAGAATATTCTAGTTCGTGGCCAGCGCAACTCGGCCTTGGTCAGCTCGACAGGGAATGCAGTAAAGAGTGGAAACGATTTTTACTACGCACCTCTGTGGTACGCCGACAAGCTGATCCGACTGTTCACTATGAAAGCTACTGTGGCGTCTTCCATGCCTCAGCGCTGGGAGTTCGTCGGCCATGCCATGTATCAGGTCTTCACGGCGTGGCAGTGTATCTTGGACGTGGCGAACGACGACGATCTGCGAGAACGATTCACTGCGGAACCACAAATAGACCAACAAGTCGAGTTTGGGCAATGGAAAGCCGACCAAACTACCAAGTTTGCGACGCACTGTCCACGCACCGTGGGAGAATGGAGTGGCTTCTACCAGCAGTACGCCACCAGCTTGGCGAGTCGATTTCACACGCAATGGGTGAACCCGCTTGCCAAGCATGGTAGCATCGCGAATCCGATCCTCACCCATGCCGTGCTGGAGCGGCTACTACAGCTCATCGCCTCGTTTGGCGCGTTCGAGCTGCTGCTGCCCGTGGTGTGTTTGTATCAAGTGGTGTACTTTGCGTTCTGCCCCCGAAAGAGCAAATCCATGGAGATTTGGATCGAATTGGTGACTTACAATGCGCTGGAGCGGCTCAACCTCCCCGTTCTCAGCGTCCCACTGCAAGGTGCATTAGAGATGCTTCAGAACAGCGGCGATGCCATTCTCAAGGAGTTGCAGCAGCAAGAAGACGATGTTGACGACCACTTTGACGGCTCTGGTAGTGGTGACAAGGAGCGACAGCGCAGTGTGATCCAGCAATCATCGGTCAACGTGCGCGAAAAAGTGGCCCAAGTTGTGGAAGTGTTGTTGCGTTTCGGATACGTGCGCCAGGCCAAGATACTTCTGGCAATGCTACGAAATGTGGCCGATCGCACCGCTGGCGAGAGCGCTACCAGGCAACGGTGTGAGTTGCTAGCGGTCGAAGTACACAAACAGGAAGGCGATAGCGAGAACACTCGCCAATGCATCGACAGTCTGCTTCAGATGCCATCGTCACAACTGGAGCTTGGGGTATTTGTTAAGCTGGTGCTGGCGAGAGTGGAGTTGCTTCCAGATGAACCCAAAGCCGCGGAATCTACCATCCTTGCAGCGGAAAAGATCGCTGCAGCCGCAATTCTAGCAGCTACGGATTGTATGCAGCTCCACCAGCCGACGCATATCCAGGCCGTGAGCAAGTACCTCGCATCGTTGAAGTCTGCCGCTCGAGCGAGCAGTCAAGACCCCAACAACGCCCATCTCATGGGCGTGGATGTGGATGCAATCGACGCTCTGGCGCAGCTCAAGTTCCGCCGAGCGTGTCTGTTGCTGCAGCACAGCGTAGCATCGCTGCCAAGCGTCGAGCACGCGCAGCGCGTTTTCCAGGAAGCGGTCGCGCTGCTGGCGTTCGCTGAGTCCAACAAGACGCACGCTGCGTTCAACATTGCTTTTGCAAATTTGCTGATTCACCACGTTTCTGTCCACGAGAGCAAAGGACCAGCGCGGCAGTTGGAGCGCTGGCTGCTGGACGCGCGAGGGCTTCTCCAGGAAGCATTGGCGCGGCTCAACACGATCCGATCTCGCACGTTCGAGCCAACAAGATCGACAAGTTCTGTTTGTGCAATTCCATTGGACATTGAGATCGCAGAGGCAGCGATCTTGCTCGCGTCGCTGGACCTTCGACTCGACGAGAGCCCCGCCATGGTCTCCGATCTGCAGATGACGTGGTATGCGTATAAACGAGACACCAAGCACACCATTGTGGAGAAATGGCTGGACCAATCGGCGCAACGCGCGCACACGGAACGCCCAGGAAGCGCATCGAGAGCGTTTTCGCTCGCTACGAATGGAATCTCAGTGCTAGCAAGTGCCCCCGAGTCGATAGAGTGGTGCGCGATGGCGCACGCACTCTGCTTGCGAAGCCAACGGCTTGAACTGTACCACAACCGCCAGCTTGAAGTGCGAGAAGCCGTTCGACAGCTTCTGTGGACACGCTTCACGTCTCTGCATGCACCACACGCCACTTGGGTGTGTGCTGCCAACGGAGGTATCAGCTCGGGATCTGTAGAAGAAGGCCGCTCAACACCGGCACCGCCAACGCCAGACAACCATGCCGTTGAAGAACCAACGAATCCTGAGCTTGGCGAGCAGCTCCGCAGTCTAGCTCTGGAGCTCGAGAAGGAATTGAAAGACGCCATCGAGAGGCGACACGCCCAAGTCATCCAGGTTTGCGCGTACGAGCTCGTGCAAACGTACGGATGCAGCCAGCCGCAGCTCGCTGCTAGGGCACTGCTCATGTACCAGAGTGCGTCCCTGCGCGAGCTCCACATGAAACCTCTTGTCGAGAGATGCTTAGCATCCTCCAATGGAACCAAGCTCCACCTTAACCGCATCCAGCGACTTGGCCTGCAGCACACGAACGCAGCGCGGAATAGTCTTCCATTCCAGCTGTCGCAGCTCTTTCTCGAGCAGCAGTCCGATGTTTACAAGCGTATGTCTATCAATGTCCCTGTCGACGCGATTCTCCCTTTGTTCCCGCCCACTACGCGCGTGTTAAGCCTCCAATTATCGCCCGACCGGTGCTTCCTGTATGCAGCGATCGTCAGCAGCAGCGATAAGTGCGTGGCGATGGCAAGGATGGAGTGGACGACAGCCCACGTGGAGCTGCTGGTCTCACTGAAGCAGAGGATCCATGACTTGCGCGACGGGATGGCCAAGGCACTGCCCAGTGTCGATGGCAGCGACGCGGTCTCAGCTGCGCAGCAAGACACAGCCGAGTTTGTGGCCGTTAACACAGGTCATTCGGCAGCTCCAGAGTCAACCGATATGCTGGAGAACGAATTCAATTCGATCGTGGACAGGACGGTCGAGTTGCTCGACCCTCTCTTCGAACACTCGGCGCTCCACAGTCTACTCGACAAGGAGCTCCCAGGCAACTCGCTCACTTTGATCGTCGACCGTGAACTGGAGCTTTTGCCTTTTGAAGCAATGCCCTGTCTCGAAATGGCAGACGCGATCTCTCGCGAGTTTTCGATCCACCTGCTGTACCATCGGCTAGCCGCGCTCAAGACCCAAGCGTTCCGCAGGGACGACGTCCGGGTGGTGGTCGACCCTCGCCAGGAAGACACAGGACTCGATGACGCAACGCTCACATCGGTTGTCCATCAGTTCACCAAGAAACAAGGCGCAGCGTTTGCCAATTGGAAAGACGCAGCCGACCACAGCCACGTGACGACGGCGACGGACTGGCAGCAGGCCATGCTGCTGCGAAAGGGCGGTGCGCTAGTTTATGTCGGCCCGAACCGAGCCATCGGGTCAGCACTTCGACTCGAGACACTCGCTGGTATGAACTTGTCGAGCGCATGCTATGCGCTGCTTCTAGTGGATCGCGCGGAGAACCAGAGCAGCGCACGGCGGCAGAGCAAACTCGACAACGACAAGCCGCGCTGGGAGCTCGAGCTTGAGCAGGATCCGTACGCGTGCGCGCTGCTGGGCTCCCTGTGCGGTATTAACGTACTGGTACTGAATCAGTGGACAACAACGTTCCACGCGAACCGCCGTCTGGCGAGTGGGCTGCTGGGTGGACTGGCCAAGGGCCAGTCGATCGCCAAGACAGTGCGCAAGTACGCAGACAGCGTCGCACCTGCTGTGGTCCCAACCGCCGGCTCACCCACGCGGAAGACCTCGACCATCGGTGGTAGCGGCGCTCAAGTGACCGCCTGCGCCAAGTACCGACTGAAGCAGCGAATCCAGTTCAACACGGCCGTGTACGGGCTCGGACACCTGAGCTTCAAGACCAATGAATAGTGTAGCCATGTTGATTGCATGCAATCATTTAGCTTAGGCTTAACAATTAGCCTGGATAACTTCCGGAGGAGTTATTAGGTTTTGTTAGCCCTCCAATTAGTTTTCATGTTGGGAGCTCTCCACAATTGGACCTTGGCCATGCAGACGCGTGGGCTGTTTGGCGGCGCGCTGGCGCTGCGGCTCGCGCTGACCGCGTACGGCGCCTTCCAGGACGCACACCTGCCGGTCAAGTATACTGACGTTGACTACGACGTGTACACGGACGCGGCGCGCGAGGTGGCGGCGGGTAACTCGCCCTTCGACCGCACCACGTACCGCTACACGCCCGTGCTGTAGGCACCACCCTTCCTCTCTCCTTACCGCCAATGGGTTCATTTGCTGACACGTGTCTTGTGCTTTTCTCTTCTTCTATCTAGCGCGTATATGCTGCTGCCGAATGTCTACGTCCACGAAGTGTTTGGGAAACTGCTGTTTGTGGGAGCGGATCTTGTTGTTGGGTATCTGCTCCTGGAGATCCTGCGGTTGCGCGGCCTGCCCACCGAAAGTGCGTGCTGATACAGGATATTGCCTTTGTGTAGCTGTACTAATGTGGTCGCGTTGGGGGAGTGCAGACGCGCTTCGGTACACGTGTGTGTGGCTGTTCCACCCGTTCTCGATCAACATCTCGACCAGAGGCAACGCCGACTCAATCGTCGTGTTACTCGTGCTGCTGTCGCTGCTCTGGATCATGCAGAAGCGAGTCGTGCTCTCCTCTATCGCGTACATCCCAGCGCATCCTCTCGTGGAGGAGACATGACTCTTGCTAAATTGGTGTTTCGAATATTAGGTACGGCATGGCAGTCCACTTCAAGATCTACCCGATTGTCTACGCTTTGGCGTTCCTCGTGGTGCCTACCTGCCTCAACGAACATTTTCCATCTGGAATTGTATCAAGCTGACCAATGGTTGCTGCATGTGTGGACTACAGTTCTTAAACGGGGACTTCAACCAAGCGAATGCTAAGTGGTCATCGTCTCGCCAGTCCTCTTTCTGGAGCCAGCTTGCAGGCCAGTTTAATCGCGACCGAGTTGTGTTTGGACTGCTGAGTGGAGGGCTCTTTCTGTGGCTTATTGGGATTTTCTACTTCATGTACGTGGATTCTATGCTGGTAGAGCACGACGCGCATTCCTCACCGATGGTTCTAGGTATGGGTTCACGTTTCTGTATGAGGCCTATCTCTACCACTTCACGCGCACAGATAATCGCCACAATTTTTCGGTCTACTTCTACGACCTCTACTTACGGTACGACGACACTTCACTTTTCTTTGTCGAGATTTGCTCTTCACTCAGCCATGGTTTTGTTCATACGCAGCTACAACACGCCGTCGGGCTTCGGCATGGGTCTGCTCGCGTTCCTGCCGCAAGTCGTTTCGCTGGTCACTGTATCGCTCGCCTACGGTCGCGACTTGAGCTTTGCGCTGTTCGCGTTGACGATGGTCTTTGTGGTCTTCAACAAAGTGTGCACCGCCCAGGTTCGACTTCATTCGAATCAATTAGTGGCTTCTTTCGTTTCTGACACACAGTGTCCGTGTCTGTTTGGCACTGCCAGTATTTTTTGTGGTATACGGCATTCCTCCCGCTTATCTTTCCGACCACCACTCTGCGGCTTCGTTGGAAAGGGGCACTGATGATTGCCGCGTGGTTTGCGAGCGAGGTGCGGTTTAAATTTGATATATCACAAGGTAGCACCACGGCCTTCTCTCTGACTCTCTCTCTCTCTGTCACTGTGCGTTGTAGTTGCATTGGCTCTTCTGGGCTTTCCATCTGGAAATGAAGGGCCTAAACACGTTCCTGCCGCTGTGGATGGCTGGGCTGCTCTTCTTCGCAGTCAACATCGGTCTTCTCACAACGCTCATGGCACACCACTCGTACTCACCGCTGTTCAAGAATGGTCACACTGTTCAGCTAGTCGCCAACAGCAGCAAGAGCAAGCACGGATAACTTTTAAAATACGATTCGTGTGTGGTTTTGCCATGGTGTCGTCGTTTATCATTCGCTTCATGCAACAAAACGTGATTCACGCGGCTCCGTTCTCGTTCGCATCTAGTCGCAGCTTGTGGTTCTGCACGACTTGGTCGGCAATCGCGTTGGCTTCTTGGACCGCGTTCTCGAAACAGACTTGCTTGTCATAGGTCGCGAGTCCCTCAATCGCAACGTGGTGGGCCTCGTCGAATCCGCACACCGCGAATATCTTGGTCAGAAACGGCACCACATATTCCTCGTTGGCAGGAGGCGCCTTGCCGCCCGAAGACGAGATGATGATCACGGGGCGTCCCTTGAAATACGGCCGACTTGGGCCTTCGGCATCGGCGTTCTTGAACGTCAGACCGGGCTGCACAATGCAATCGATGTACTGCTTCAGCACATACGGAACGCTAAAGTTCCACACGGGAACGGTGATCATGAGGAAGTCGGCGCGCAGGAGCTGCTCGGCGAGCAGCTGGATGGGCCGGTACGCCGCGATGTCGGCCTCGTTCTGGCTGTCGTTGCGCGCGCGCCACACCTTTTGCATGGTCTCGCGGTCGAATTTCGGCAGCTGGTCGCCCCAGACATCGAGTTCTTCGATGTTGAGCACGTCCTCGGGGCGCTGCAGCTTGCTCGTGCCGTTCTGCACGTAGCGGTGGTAGTGGTGCGTCAAATGGTCGAGCATGGCGTTCGCGACGCGCGCCGTGACCGAGTCGCGCGTGATGCTCGCATTGATGTGGACCACCGTCTGCTTCTATTTGGACAATATATGTATATTATCAGCACGCTGCGCTGGATGCTCAGCACCGACCGCAGCACCCAAAATGCTCAAGCACACATACCGGCTCGTCCTGATCGTTGGTCATAGCTTGATGGTGGTGGCTTGCGTGATCCTTGGAGTGTTGAGTTGTGACGATCGGAAGCCATCGGCCAGGCACAGGCACTAGGCCGCCGCGCGCGTTTCTGGCGAGCGTCGTTACAGAGCGCGAGATCTGGCCACCTGAGGGGAAGTGAGTCCGCCGAGTAATCGAAAGCCGCTGAAACTGCAACATGGGTCCATCAAAGCGTAAAGATACGCGAGGAGCTCTTTTCAGAATCAGTCGACAACTGCCTATCTGCATTGGCCTCGAATGGCCACGGCAGGTGTGTCACCGAGGGTAACTTCAAGTTCCGAGTGTAACCCATTCATCAGATCTGAGTCGACGATGTAGTCCACATCAAACGTTTGTGATCTGGAGCTTGTAAATGAGCGGCTACAGTACTCGAAGGAGTGGGCGTGAGTGATGGTGGTATTTTTGCTGAGCTGTTGGCAGCAATTGGTGGTCAATCCGCAAAGCGCAGCACGACCCTTGGGGGCATGCGCGGCGGTCGAAAGCGCGGGAAGCCACCATGAAGAACCTCAAGAACGCTGCGCTCTCGATAAAGATCAACAGCGCGCCGCTATACACGATCGAGGACGCGGATGACGTGATCCATTTTGTGGGATTGCCCAAGGACTGGCCGTACTGCGAAGAGAGACTGCGTGTGGCCAAGGTTGTGGGCATCGACTCGGTGGGTTGAAATAATTGTGTTGAAGTACGCAGGGTTGAGGACTTGCTGACGGACGATTGGATGAATTGGTGCTAAATAGGAAACGCGTCCAGTGTTCCACGGGAAGCAGAAATCGAATCCATGCAGTCTCCTGCAGTTGGCCGTGCGGTGCGGGCAGGGCAAGCGGGAGGTGTTTGTGTTGGATTTACTTAAGCTGCAGCCCAAACTGTATAATGCTGCGCTATCGAAGCTGTTTCTCTCTAAGCAAGTCATCAAGCTTGGGCAGGGACTCTTGACGGATCTGAAGGTGCATAGTTGAGCCAAATTGTCTGGAGCTGTTCGAGTCTCACATGATGTTTGAATCCGCAGGATTTGGTCGCTTCGTATCCTGCTGCATCGTGCTTTTCGGTGGCCAAGGCGGTGGTGGAGGTGAACGACCTCTCGATTTCACTCATGGGATCACATCACGCGATTAGCCTCCAGAAACTCGCCTACTTTTACATCAACAAGCGACTGACAAAGACGATGCAGACCTCGAACTGGAACCGTCGCCCGCTGTCAACCAGCCAGCTCCACTACGCTGCAAGCGATGCGCTTGTCCTCATCGACATTTACGATGAACTCATCAAGCGTCTTCAAGCGCAAACGAATGGCAAGTTCAACGTCGAGTCCGTGATGAATGTGCTCGATGTCCACATTGAAGCGAGCTTCAAGTGCTCTCTGTGCTTTGAGATTTTCGAGTCGAATGCGCATCTCAAGACCCATCGCAAAGAGTGTGTCAAGACCGCTTGCTCGCTTACAGTGTGCGCCTCGTGCGACACGATGGTACTTCTCGACGTTGCGTCGTTGGCGAACCACACCGCCGGCTGTGGGAATCGCGAATCGACCGAAATCTGCAGCCCCGACGAGGTCAGTAAAGTCGCAGTCGTCATGGCCAAGCCTTCGACGCAGAACCAATCGAGTTTGAAGAAACGTGTTTGTGGTGATAGCACCCCCAACGCTCCAACCGAAGCAGTTGTGACAGCGACACCGTCAGCTGCGAGCGAACCGTCCAAGCGCAAGCGCAAGACCAACACGAAGACCCAGACCAAGAAAGCCAAGAAGGCGCAGCCAGAGGTGCCGCGCGCGCGCAAGATGAGCGCCGGCACGCTGCTGGCTGCGGACGACATCTGGTCCGAGATATCGTCGAACCTCGTGAGCGACCAGCCGTCTCCGTAAATGCTGGATTTCGAAAGACATGGAATACATGTATAGATCCAGCCCACATCGTGCTCATCCGTGACACTTGCGTCTATCGCATTACCCTACTGAAGCTGTAGGATGGTTCTCAGTCAGCTCGTCGGTGCGGCAGTCATGTCCACACACGCTGAGCTTGATGGTGTAAACCGTGATGCAGACCCTCGATTCCTGTAGAAGCCACGACTAGCGTTTGTGGCTCTTGATGGATCATTCAGATCCTGTTCGCTAACCTCTAGGGGTCTAAACATGCGATGGCGTTGTTGGAAGTCTCAACACATTCGGTTGGAGCCATTGTTGATTGATTGGAGCCGTGCGGAGGAGCAGATCCACCCTGATACTGCAACTCACCACCGCAAAAGCCAGGTCATCCAGGTGGCGAAGAACGTGGCGCGACCCAATCACGCTGTGACAGCGGCGTGTGAAGTAGATAACCTAATAAAGTTCATTCTGAACGAAATACTGTGCCACCACTTCGAGTGGGTCTCAATGCGGTCACACAACTCCACCACGAGCTGTGGTTGGTTGCGTTGTCTCACAGTGGGATGGTCCGATGGTCGCATCATCACCAACGCCAAGGAAACACTCGGTTCAAGTCGGTTGGCTTTCCATGGGGTTGGGATGGATGCCAACAGGATTTGCTGGGAATAATCCCCCAATTGGGGGATTTATCCCTGCCGCTCCATTGATTTCATCCACCCTGATTGGGCAACTGACCGGTCTAAAAACCAGGTGGTTTCGGAGCGGCACGCTTGCTCTCTTTGCGCTTGCTCTCCTCTTTCGTCGTCGCATGTTTGGCTTGCGAGTTCCTCTGCTGTTCAGTTGCCAATATTTTAGACCGCCTCCGTCCCGACATGATGTCGCCGCAGCGCCACGACGAAGTCGACCTGTTGGCGTCTAACGGCGCCAACGATGATGTGGTCTACATCCTCGCGATCGAAGGCATGATGTGCATGAAGAACTGCGGCTCCACAGTCCAGGCAGCGCTGCGCGGTGTGCCGGGCGTGCTGGACGCCGTGGTGAGTCTGGACGCGCGCAGCGCGCACGTGGTGTGCAGCGCTGAGGCCGGCGTGGGTGGCGACGCGCTGGTGGACGCGGTCGAGAGCGTGGGCTTTGGCGCGGCGCTGCGAACACAGCCGACCGCCGCTCGGGATTCGCTCACGGTGGAGCTGCTGGTGGAGGGCATGATGTGCCAGAAGAACTGCGGCTCGACCGTGCAGAACGCGCTCAAGAGCGTGGACGGCGTGGCCGAGGTGGTGGTGGCGTTCGACTCGCGCAAGGCCACGGTGACGCTCACGCACGCGCGCAGCGCGACGACCGAGGAGCTCATCGACATGGTCGAGATTGTGGGCTTTGTGGCCTCGGCGTACGACGCCGAGAAAGCGATGAAGCTGATCCACGCGGACAAGATAAAGGCGCAGCAGGCGCAAGAGCAAGCCTCGGAAGTGACCATCACGCTGGGCGACTCGCCGAACCCGCGCGCGTTCTTCAAAGTGCAGGGCATGAGCTGCGCGGCGTGCGTCAAGTCGATCGAAGACCACTTGCGCAAGCAAGAGGGCGTGCTGGACTGCCGCGTGGGGCTGATCAGCCAAAAGGCCGAGGTCGTGTTTGACCGCGACCTCGTGCGCGACGAGCAAACGTACCTCACCAAGTGCATCGAAGACGCCGGCTACCGCGCGACGTTCTCCCACGTGGTCGAGTCGGGCGACGACGACTCGATCGAGCTCAAGTTTACGGTCATGGGCATGAGCTGCGCCGCCTGTGTGGGCAAAGTGGAGCACGCGGTGGGCAAGCTGGCGGGCGTCGTCAAAGTGCAAGTCAACTTGCCACTCCACAAAGCTCACGTCCACATCCAGCAGCTCTCGACCACCGGTCCGCGCGACGTGATCGAGTGCATTGAGTCGCTCGGCTACCGCGCCGAGATCGTGGTGGGCAACACGGACCAGGAGGCGCTCAGCCGCAGCGAAGTGCACGAGTGGAAGGCGCTGCTCATGACCGCGATGATGTTCTCCATGCCGGCGATGCTCATCCACATGGTACTGGGCTACATCCCGTTCGTCAATCGCATCCTGATGACCCACGTGTACAACGGCATCCACCTCAAGGTGCTGCTCATGTTTGTGCTCGCGACGCCTGTCCAGTTTGGCGTCGGTAAGCGGTACTACATCGCGGCCTGGAAAGGGCTGCAGCACGGCATGATGGGCATGGACTTTCTCATCATCTCAGGCACGTCGGCGTCGTACTTTTACAGCCTCTACTCGTTCATCGGCGCGGGGCTGGACGAACACTTCCACGGCCACCACTTTTTCGAGTCGTCGACGATGCTGCTGACGTTTGTCACGCTGGGCAAGTACATGGAGTCGATGGCAAAGGGCAAGACCGCGGACGCGCTGGCCGAGCTGGCCAAGCTCCAGCCCAAGACGGCGCTGCTCCACACGCCAGGCGAGTCCGACCGGGAGATCCCCATCGAGCTCGTGCAGCGCGGCGACCTGCTGCGTGTCGTGCCCGGCTCCAACATCCCCACCGACGGCGTGATCAAGTCAGGCACGAGCACGTGCGACGAGTCGATGCTCACGGGCGAGAGCATGCCTGTCGCCAAGGCGCCAGGCGACTACGTGTTCGGCTCGACCATCAACCAGCAAGGCACGATCGTGATCGAGTCGAGCTGCTTTGGCGGCGAGAGCAGCACGCTGTCGCAGATCTGCACGCTCATCGAAGAAGCGCAGCTCCACAAGGCGCCGATCCAGGCGTACGCCGACAAGCTCGCCTCGGTGTTCGCGCCCTTTGTGCTCTGCGTCGCGACCGCCACGTTCCTGGCGTGGTACACGCTACTCGCGGCCAACGCGATCCCGGACGAGTACAAGGCCGACCTGGGACTGGACCCGAAGGACGGCCACGCCAACGACATGTTCATCTCGGTCTTGTTCGCGATCTCGGTCGTCGTGATCGCGTGTCCGTGCGCGTTGGGCCTGGCGACGCCCACCGCCGTCATGGTGGGCTGCGGCGTCGGCGCGAAGAAAGGCATCTTGATCAAAGGCGGCCGCGCTCTGGAGATCTCTCGCCACGTCGACACGATCGTCTTTGACAAGACGGGCACGTTGACGGTCGGCCACCCGTCGGTGACCGACGTGGTCGTGGCGGATCGCGCCTTCACGCCGCGTGACCTGCTCTACTTTGGCGCGTCGCTGGAGTGCGTGAGTGAACACGTGCTGGGCAAAGCGATCGTGCTCACCGCGACGGAGCACGAGAAGCTCCAGCTCAAGGACCCCACGCAGGTGCACGTGATCCCAGGCCGCGGCATTGAAGGCCTTGTGCCGCCGCGCAAGGGCTCGTCCGACGTCGACGATGTGCGCGTGATTGTCGGCAACACGGAGTTTCTCGAGGAGAAGCACATCGACGTGAACCCCAAGCTTCGCGAGCAGATGCACGATCTCGAGATGGAAGGTAAGACGGTCGTTTGCGTGTGCGTCGAGTCCAAGCTGGTGGGCATCATCGCACTCGCCGACACGGCGCGCCCCGAGTCCAAGTCGGTCGTGCAGTACCTCAAGAACATGGGGCTCGACGTGTGGCTCATCACGGGCGACAACATCCGCACCGCGAGCGCGATCGCGCGCCAAATGGGCATCGACCACGTCAAGGCCATCGCGCTGCCCGGCGAGAAAGCGGCCCAGATCAAGGCGCTGCAGGCTCGCGTCTCCCCCGCGACCAAGAAGAACCGCGTCGTGTGTATGGTCGGCGACGGCATCAACGACGCGCCGGCACTCGCGCAGGCCGACGTCGGCATGGCGATCGGCGCCGGCACGCAGATTGCCAAGGCCGAGGCCGACATGATCTTGGTCAAGAGCAAGCTCACAGACGTGGTCGTGGCGCTCGATCTCTCGCGCAAGGTGTTCAACCGCATCATTCTCAACTTTTTCTTCTCGATCGCGTACAACTTCGTGGGCATCCCGCTCGCGGCTGGCGCGTTCTTCCCCTTCTTGCACGCCATGATGCCCCCGGCGTGCGCGGGCCTGGCGATGGCGTTCAGCTCGGTCTCGGTGGTGATCTCGTCACTGCTGCTCAAGCGCTACGAGTCGCCCGAGATCGACGCGGCCAAGCGCCTCATGGGCGACGAGAAGCCCTTCCAGCAGGACCACAAGGTCGTCGAGCTCAAGAACCTCGTGCGGTACCGTCTCAACTCGGCCAAGGACAAACTGCCGTACGCTCCGCTGACCAACGTCTCGGAGGAAGACCACTAGAGAAACGCCAGCCCGTCGTCGTTTATTGTGTCTGTCTCGCGCGCGCACGGAGTGAGTCTATTCGATGTCGTCTCAAAAGCCTTGTTAATTTACACTATTTCCTTCCGTTTCACCCAAACACGATCGAGTTGCTTGTTGTTGGTGGTGGCCGCTTTCTTCGTCTGTGAAGATGCTGCTGCATCGCGTCCTTCTTGGCGCTGGCTGCAAGCACCGTGGCATCCACCGAGTCTTCCTCCCCACCGCCCATCACGTCTACACAGGCGGCGTCGTCCAGTCCTTCCGATCCTTCGTCGACCATCATGTCCACAGCCGCGTAGTGGTGCAGCGCCGAGCTGAGCTTGGTCTCTTCGTCGCAGAACTCGGCGAGCAGCTTGAGCCGCGCAGTGGCCCAGCGCGAGCGGTCTTTGCGCTCGTTCTCCAGTTGCTCTGAGGACGTAAATTGAGCGTCAATGCAAACTAGGTTATGTGGAAGAACACAAAAACTATGGACTCACCGTGGAGACCGCGGAGTTGATCTTGAAGAATGTTCTTCTCGTCCGCCATGTCCTACAGAACCAATCAACCTACTGAGCGATCCCAAGCCACAAATTTATAAGCTACAATCCACCAGCCAACGCACCGACAGCGCGACTTTGAACCCGGAGATCTCGCTCAGCAGCGTCTTTTCTTTGTGCCGCAGCTCTTTGACCACGTCGTCGACGTGGAGCCGCGCGCGGTCGCGCACCAGCAGCTCATTTTGGAGCTTCTCGCAGTGATTCTCCTTCTCCCGCAGTGCCACGGCGTAGACGTCGACTTTGTCTTTGAATTTGTGCAGTTTCGTCTCGAGCTCCAGCGCTTTAGTCTCGTGTGTGGTCTTCTCCGAGACCGACCTTTGCTCCCAAGCCGAGAGCTTGAGCTCGAGCTGCTTGGCTTGCTCGTGGAGGCTGCTGTTGAGCTGCAGCTGGTTGCGGTAGCTCGCCTTGGCCGTCTCGTGGCGCGCTTTGCTCTCGCTCAGCAGTCGATCGCAGTCCTCGATCATTGTGGTCTGGCGCACGGTAGTCGTTAGCAATTGCTGCACGCGCTGCTCCATCTCGCGGTTCTCGCGCACGAGCGTCTGGCTCTCGCGCCGCAGCTGCGCCATCTCGTCCTGGAACTGGCGCTCCACGTGCGACTGAGCCTGCTGCTGGCCGTGAAGCTTGAGCTGCCACTCGCTCTGGACACGCCGCGACGTTTCCAGCGCTTCCTCGTGGGCGCTTTGCAGCTGCTTGATCCGCTTCTCGTGGGTCGAATGGACGACGCTGAGCTGCTTGCGCAGGTGCTCACGCTCCACGGAGAGCTCGTCAACGCGAAGTTGCAGCGAGTCGCGCGCCTTGTCCGTCGCCGCGAGCCGCTCAATCGCGAGTTTCGCTTCCTCTTTCCGCTCCTGGCACGTCATCTCCAACACGCGTATCCGCTCCTCCAGCAGCTGGAAGCTCTTGAGCAGCCCGACGTTTTCCTGGTCGACGCCCTGCATCGACGCGACTTGGCGGCGCAGCTTCTCGTTCTCGTGAGTGCGCTCCGAGAGCAGCCGCTCGAGTCGGTCGTTGCGGTGGCGCAGCTGCTCCACGTGCGTTCGCTGCGCGCGCAGCCGCTCGACCGAGTCCTGGATGTGCTTGAGCTCGTCAGACTGCGAGTCGGTAAATGAGACCTTGGCAGCCGCTGGGCGGTCCACAGCGAGCTGGTTGTTCAAGTTGCTGGCAGCAGCAGCACGGTTGCTGGGCGGAGACCAACGCCTCCGTGACGACGAGCTCTGCTGTCTGCTTGCAAGAGGTTCGACGGTACTATCGAAATGGTCCTCGCTGCTGCTGCTGTGCGAGCTAAGCGACCGCATGGTGAGGTCGCGTAGTGAGCTGGTGGGCGACACGGAGCTGAGACTGCTTTGCTTGGTGCTGTCGCCCATTGTGGACCGCGTGAGCGACACGTTGTAGGCATGCAGACGCGACACCGAAGCCGTCGACGTGGCTTCGCTGGCGTTCTGCATTGGTGAGGTACCCAGGTAGACTCAGCTTCGTCACTGCTCGTTTTCTCGGCGTGAATGGAAAAAGTGTAACTTACCGTTTCTGCAATTAAATCCTGCTCGACACGAAACGACGCACCACTCAAGTCACAAAGCGGACGCTTCATATATTGGGCTGTACCGTATGTGAGGATGGGTGTTGGTGGGCCATGACGGGGAGATCTGTGTGTTTGTCTATCTGCAGCAGCTGGGTGTGTGGAAGGAGCCTTGAGAAGGAGGCATTATCCGCCGGTTCATATAAAGAGTGGAGGGATGGAGGGAGGGAATGTGGAGAACACGCATCTACGCATTCTGGCCAAAGTTGAGCGCCTTGTCGATGGCCTCGACCTGCGAGGCGTCCGGGAAGCGCGTGTGCGTGATGCCTTCGAGCTTCTGGAGCACGCGCACGACCTGGCAGCTGTAGCCAAATTCGTTGTCGTACCACACGTAGAGCACGATCTTGTTGCCGTTGACGATCGTGGCCTTGCCGTCGATCGTGCCCGACGAGCGCGAGCCGACAAAGTCGCTCGAGGCCACCTCGGCCGACTTGACGTAGTCGATCTGGTTCTGCAGCGCCGAGTTGAGTGAGACATTGGATAGGTACTGGTTGAGCGACTTGACCGAGAGCTCGGCCGTGTTGGCCGGGTTCAGGTGCAGGTTGAGGATGGCCAGCGACACGTTGGGCGTGGGCACGCGGATCGCGTTGGCCGTGAGCTTGCCCGCGAGCACGGGCAGACACTTGGCCACGGCCGTGGCGGCGCCCGTCTCCGTAATGACCATGTTGAGCACGGCACTGCGGCCGCGGCGCTCCTTCGGGTGGTAGTTGTCGATCAGATTCTGGTCGTTGGTGAACGAGTGGACCGTCTCAATGTGGCCGTCCACGATGCCGAACTTGTCCTCGAGCGCCTTGAGCGTGGGTGCAATCGCGTTGGTCGTGCACGACGCCGCCGAAAAGATCTTGCTCTCGGCCGTGATGTCCTCGTCGTTCACGCCGGCGACGATGGTCGGGATCTAGAATATAGAACAGTCTATGTTTGCCAATCGCTCCCCAAGCAAATCCGCAACCCAAAGAAATAGGCCCAATCGTACCTTGCCCTTGCCTGGCGCCGTGAGGATGACCTTGGCCACGCCCGGGGACTGGAGATGGCGCGAGAGCCCTTCTTCGTCGCGCCAGATGCCCGTGTTGTCAATGACCACGGCGTCGCGGATGCCGTACTGCGTGTAGTCGCACTTGTCCGGGCCGTCCGAGTAGATGATCTGAATAAAGTTGCCGTTCGCGATGATCGCGTTGGCCTCTTCATTAAACGTGATCGTGCCCTGGAACGGACCGTGAACCGAGTCGCGGCGCAGCAGCGAGGCGCGCTTGGCCAGGTCCTCCTTGGAGCCTTTGCGCACGACGATGGCGCGTAGCATGAGCTTCACGCCCGGTCCGCTCTTCTCAATCAACAAGCGCGCGAGCAGGCGACCGATGCGGCCAAAGCCGTACAGGATCACGTCGCTGGGCTTGGTCATGAGCTGCGGCACCGCGGCGGGGATGCCGCCGAGCGGCGCCATCTTCTCGTCCAGGAACGCGCCCAACGCCTGGAGCCTGGCGGTCTTGGCGGCCGAGTCGGTCTCCGCGAGGATTTCCTTGACCTGGTCTTCCACGAGCAGCAGCGAGCGCCCGACGTCGATGCGCGTGGCGCGCGCGTGCGGCGCATAGTGCGCGACGGCGTCGATGACCACGCACGTGTCGCGCGGCATCATCTGCTTGCCCACATATTTGCACACGAACGAGTGCTGCTTGATGATCTCGATGCTGTTTTTGTGCACCAAACCCTTGCCAAAGAGCGTCGTGATGACGTTGTTCTGGCGGTACAGGCGGCCGATGAGCGGCACCATGAGGTCGGCGGCAGCTTCCTGCTGCTTCCACTCTTCCAGCTCCTGCGTGCGCAGCGCAGTGATGGCGTCGCCGCTGAGCGCGTCCGTGGCCGACATGGTAGAGTGAGTGTGGGGAGCGAGAAGGTGGTTTAACAGCCAGAGGGCGAGATAGAAACTGAGCTTTCAGAGAGCGAGAGATGTCGGCGGTGGCGTCCGTCCGTTTGGTGGTGTGATCTCTTCGCCCGACGAATGGGCGGATGACGAGGCCGTGTCAGAGGAGACCGATCGGCATTTTCAGCCAATAAAATGCTCCAAAACTCAACTTCAAGATAAAGTAACCGGGTTTAAGAGAGACTCGGCCCTCTCAGGTGCACCATGAGCTTTTCACTGGCAGGAATTGAGATCTCCCCACTTCAGAAAGCCGGAGTTGAAACGCGGATCTGGTTCTCACATCGCGACAGAGGATCAGGACGCCTGCTTCGCGGCGCGCTATGTTGCTGCACCTGGGTTGCGGAAACACCAGCGCAATCGCCGAGCGAGAAGATCGCAATGTCTCCAGACAAGAGGTACAGTGCGGTGGCAGTTGCGATTCGTAAAGAGGACGCGAGGTGATCGCAGGTGCGTGGAAGCCAGTAATGGGCCTGGAACTAAAGGATAGTATGCTTCTCGGTCCTCTAGCTTTTCTTCAAGAGAGGGCTGGTGCAGCCGGACAAGCGCGGGACGCTCTGGATCTCTTGTCTGGACGCGCTTGTCCGTTGCCGTGGCTGTGGTTCGCGCCAGAGCACCTCTAGCTCCGCTCAGTGGAGCACTATGCTCTGGGATGCGAATCGATTCGTGCGCACAGCTTTCGAAATTGTTCGGAAATAGGTGGGTGGCATGGCTTCATGACCTTGGTCTCAATGTCAGCAGCGCCATTTGTTATCAACGATTGATGATGAGACGAGGGTTTGGCACCCCCAACCAACGTCAAAAGGGAGCCGCGAATAAAAGAAGTCAGTGGATATCTTGTTGGAATTGCTGTGGAGTTTTAAGCGGATCTGCGCGCTTGGATGCAGTAGTTGCCTCTGCTCCGGGATGCATTCACACGCTGATCAACTTGCACACTTCTTGTATTGGAATTTAGCGAGGTACGCAGCATGAAAGAAGTAGAGGTGTCCATTTAAACGAGCGAGACTTTCAATATTCCTATTCGTACGATGGATGTCGCACAACGTGAAATGTTGACCGAATCGTGACTCGACTCGAATGCACTACAATACGCGAAGCGAGACAATACACGATAGGCAAGATTCAGTCAACTTCAACTTCGTAGGGCGAATGTAGCTGCGACTATGAGAGTAAAATGGTGGCGCAAATCGTACTTCGTACTCCACGGTGTGCTCCGCGAGAGGAAATGGATCGCGCGCGAGCAGGGTGTTAGCAGTTCCGTCCCATTCCAGCCACTTCAGTCGCTTTCATCACACTAGCACCACTTCGCAATTTAGTAATATTGAAGTAATACAGATTAAATCATATTATATTACTATAATACAAAACAGATCCCCTCGAATTTCCCAAACTATCACTATCATATCCGATTTATTTCTTGATACTTCCAATATAGTACTAATTTTTAAATCAATATGAGTCAATGCCCCCCAATAATCAACTCTAATAGTGCATGTTTTGAGTCGCTTCTACGAAAAAGTTTGCGAGACAAACTCTTAGGGAGGCGCACTTGGTAATCATCTCCTGAACGTCAGCTGCAAAATCACCACGCCACGGAAAATCTACGAAGTCATCGTCCAGTTCTACCATCCGTACCCCTTTGGACTAAGAACTTTTTCGAGGAGGGCGTTCGCCCTAGAACTGTGCGCAGGATCACCTAAGTGGTGGTGGTATTGTGATTGGCGACATATAGAGGTGGATGATGACTACCATGCACGAATCCGAGGCAAATCTATCGGGAGCGAAACGCATTCCCGAATGAGTACAACAGCAGGACGGATCAATGGGACGTTTGTGGGAGAGTCGATGTTTTACATTTAAATCAGTATATTATGTATTATTGGGACAAATTAACTAACTTTAGACTCATGTTGGGTCAAATACTAATTTGTAAATCTGTAGTAATATGCTACTGATAAATTACTTCCACTTGAGCGGCAATATTTCATATATTTATTACTCTACTGGATTCCATTTAGAGTGGGCATGGTAGTAATGTAATATACTCTAACAGAAACCAAGTTAATATCAACCCCTACATGCAGTGACAACTGTGACAGTCTGACTACCGTAGTGCTCATGTCAAAGACGGGAACAAAATACAAACCTAACGAACAAACCCTTTCAGATTTGATCAACTCGCCAATGACAAGTGTCCGGGATGCAAACTTGATTTCGTGTGGTACACACTATTGGTTGCTGCACTTTGGTTTTCGAAGTGGTGCCCAAGTGCACAAATCAATAATTAGTGACGTCCTAGTCATTGAGCCGAGGTTACCTCCGCCCGGGACGCTGGGTGGTCACGTGGAGAAGGCTATGGTCTGGTGACAGTCGATCACGTGAATATAGGGGTGAAGGCGGATCTACTCCGCTTGATTCTTTTGTTTATCTTTCTCTATGGCTTATTCGAGCTATCTACCACATCGTCTTCATCCGACAGCGGATCAGAGCCATCCAAAAGATTCATCTGCTCTAGTTTCTCAGCCAAAGAATCAATTGTAGCTTGCATCAACTCATCGACTTGGACTACGACACCTTCCGTGGCGTTGGATGCCACCAACTTGCACTTTCGAAAGCCCGTCTGGATCAAGTCGGCAGACAACTCATTCCATGCGGAAGCAGCCCACGAGACAATTGTTGCACGACCGGGCGGCGTCATCTCGAATGGGGTGGCAGTTGTACCAGGCGGTGGG